>CATIWF010214105.1:0-19689 GCA_949630135.1 Balakata baccata
ATTATTATTATTATTATTATTATTATTATTATTATTATTATTATTATTATTATTATTATTATTATTATTATTATTATTATTATTATTACTACCTCCCTAAGGTATAAATACAAATTGTTTTTCAAATTTCACTCTCATTGATAACTTTATTGAATTTTTTGCTCTTACGAAAATAATTTTTATCAAAAAAATTTCAATTAATTGATTGGAAATTGAAAAATAAAGTGAATCTATTTCTAAAAATAAAAGAAAAAAGTAACTAATTACAGTGATAACACAATAATTTATCACTCAGCTTCCCCTGTGCCCCATATATTAGAATTAAATGGGCTTAACAATCTGAATATCATAATTATAAGTTTTTTTTTTTTTTTATCTCTTAAACTTTGAAGTTGGTTATCTTCAACATTCATCTTCAAGTGCAACCGGTTAAACGGTGGCTAGTTCTCTCATTGCTTTGAAACTATAATAAAATTAAATGATCCTAGACAATTGAACTTATAACTATAGTTTTACCATTACTTCAAAATGATTTAAAATAATTTGAAATTAGTTGTACTATAATTATAAACCCTTCTTCATTCTTTAAATTTCATGTGATTTTCTTCAACACCTTCTTCCCCCACCGCCAACAATAATAAAATTAAAAAAAATAAAGCGAAGATAATTCTATCTTAATTAATAAGGACACATATGAAGAACACAAGTAAATGGAGAGAAATATTTTTATGAAAATTAGTTTTTATTTTTGGTTTATGTAGTCCTTTTTTTTAGGGGAATATGAAAATGAAAGAGAGATTTGAATTTTTACAAATAATTGAACTAGGTACAAGCAAAGAAATTTTTGTGAATATGAAAATGAAAGAGAGAGTTGAATTTTTACCAATAATTGAACTAGGTACATGCAAAGAAACTGTATTTACTATATGTACTATTAGCCAAATTCATTTTTATCCTTCAGAACAAACATAGCCTTAGAAATCTTTGGGTTTTGTCTTAGAGTAAAGCCTTCTGAATTCATCCTTTGATTATGTCAAAAATTTCAGTTTATTGTTTGAGTACATGCAGTGATGGAACTATGACTCTATATATTAGACTTATAATATTTTTCTTGATTAAATTTTAAAAAATTGTTTAAATTTATATTTTATTACATATATTTAAAAAAGGTTGAATATCCGCTAAGTAAATATGGCTCCCCCGTTGCATGTATGTACTCCAAAGTCCTAACAAAAATATTAAGTATTTTGTAATTTGCATCCTGATACGCACTCCTAAGTCGTAACAAGATAACTTGTCGCTGAAAGGTGCAAAATAACTAATAGTAAGCTTTTTGTGGCTAAATATGCAAAGGAATTAATTAGTCAAAATACTTTGACTCCGAGCAGGGAGCCTTCATTGGAACTATGGCGAGTGGCGACATAATCCAGGAAGTTCAATTTTTATCCTGGGCTGTCGAAATTACAATTTAATCCTTCAAAACTCACAGGTCACAACAAGGACCATTAACTATATTTATATTTATACAGAACCGGCAAACTTTTTAGCATGCCTAAAATTGATAATCACATATGCAATTTGCACCAGAAATATAATGATTTTCTCCATTTTCTTAAAAAAAAAAATAACACATAAATATGCAATTGCACTAGAAATACGATGAAACACACTGGATAACAAAAACAGAAAGAGAAATAATAAAGATAATCTTTATTTTTAAATAAATATTATTCAAAACTTACTTTATTAATCGGTGAGTGAGAAAAATTTTCAAAAATAATTTTTTTTATTCCCTTTTCATTTTTAAATTTTTCTCTTTTTTCATTAACCATGAAGAGTACTAGGATGTTTCCTAAAAAGATAAATAAGATTATGGGTCACAATCCTCACAGGGTGCGGAAGTTACAATTATTTTAAAAATTAAAATGTACAATATATGACTTGCAAGATTAATTAAAATGTATAAAATGCATTTTTAACAATTTTAAAAGATTATTTATATATTTATTACAAATAAGAGAAAAGAAATCTAAAAAAAAAACTCTTTCTACTTGCTTTTTAATAATTATATTAAAATATACTTATGCTAAATTATATTATAGACTCATAAAAATGTTAAAATTTGAACAAAGTATGTAAAATACATTTATCTTTTACTTTCTGTTCATGATTTGTGATCTCTATTTTTTTAAGTGTCATGAACAAAGTATGGTATTTCGGTATATAAATATTATATCAGTATATATAACCTTATATATATATATGATTCTAATAGTTTATTGATTTATAATATATATATATATAATCTGAACTGTTTGTTAATTTATAATATATATATATATATATATAATTCGTTTATTTTATTGATGAGGTATTGATACTCTAGCTTGTTATACTCTTTGCCATATATATATATATATCCATTTAATATGTTTTTACATAAAAACAAAATTATTAGCATTTTTTTCCTGATCGTACATGTGAATATATAGTACATCTACACCTGACCATTCCTTGTTTCTTTTAGTACAATGAAAATGATGTGATCGGTTTTTTGCAGAAGCCACCACACACCAGATAATGTCTTTTTTTAAAAAAAAGAAAAAGAAAATGATTTTATAATTTATCTGTGCCTTTGATTTGACATTTCATTTCAGTCATCATTACAAGCGATAAATTTTTGGAAAAGTTTAAAAAAATCTCATTTTGATTTCACGGGTGTGACAATTTTAAGTATACATTTTTTTTTCGTTGCAAAAATTAAGAAGAGTTACGTGATTTGAAAAGTTAGCAAATTTAAATTTTTTTATATTAAAATTTACTGAATTGATGATTACCTCTCTCCTACATGGAATTGAATTTTTATCTCTCTTCTATATGGCTCTTATCTTTTCAAATTGATCCTTATTTTTTTTCTTATCATCCACACCATCTCGCATTTTCTCTCGAATTATCTCTTTTTCACCGTTATTTTGCTACTAAATTCAAAAGAAGAAATTTAAATTATTATCACCAATGAAATGAGATCATTAACTCATGCAAATCAATCCATGAAATTCAGATCATTAACCCATAAAAAAAAAACCAATAAATGATATAAAGAAGATGCCATAAAATTGGCAAAACAAAAAACAGAGTAAACAAAACAAAATGAAGATTTTCCCAAAACAAAAAACAGATTAAACAAAATGAAGATTTTTCCTCTTTTGGTTTGTGGGCCTAAGTTCGTTCGCACTACTCGTCCCTGCCATGCACCAGCTATATTGGGATAAATTTCATCTATACATATATCACTTGAATTCCTAGTAGAATTTTATTTATTTATATATCTTACATATCATTTCAATAATTTTTTTTAATTTTATCCATATTTTAGTTATAGATAAATGAATTTTATTAAAATAAATATAATTTATTACTATTTTTAATTTTGTTACAAAATGATAATATTTTCATTATATATATATATTAAATAAATTTTAATTTTTCTAAAAATATATTCAACGTATTCTAAATATATAACCAAAGTATTACAGAATAAGAAATTCTCAACAAATTTTCTTCTAAGAAATTCTCAACAAATTTTCAAAATATATCAAAGTATTCAAAAAGAATTTCTAAGGAAAACCGAACGTATACTAAAGGTGTTCCTAAGATATAGCCAATACTTTACAATGAACTATACGAATCTTACTTAATGGTTCAAAAGGAATAATACAATACAAACAAACATCTTAAATAATTTATTAATTATTTATTTCTTTTTTTTCACTTTGTTCTATGTTAGACTAAAAATGAACCAATGTATTCTCAAAGTATACCAAAGATATTCCTGAATTATATCAAGATATTCCGAAAAGTATATTCAATGCTTAACAAAGAATTAAATGTTGTTAGTTTAAGCATTTGTGATGCTTTTGAATTTTGATTCAATTCAATTCTTATTTTTCTTCTTTAATAATTCAATTCTTCTTCTTCCTTTTCCTTTTTTTTTTTGTTGTTGAAAATTGAATCAAGATATACAAAAGGTATTCAGATATATATAGTATGGGCAATCAATCAATGCTCAACAATGAATTGAATGCAGTTAGTTTGAGAATTTGTAATGTTTTTGAATTTGGATTCAATTCAATTCTTATTTTTTTTCTTTAATGATTCAATTATTCTTCTTCTTTTTTATGAAAATTGAACTAATACATATCTAAGGTATACCAAAGATATTTCGAAGATATACCGTTTGGATATATTTTAGGGCAACTTTAATATTTTGGTACTGTTGTAATTATTTTCTTACATTTTCGGTACTGTTAAAAAAAATTAACCGTGGGTATTTTTTTTAATTATATTACCCTTTTTGTCCATTTTTAAAAAATTTCCATCATTTTTTTACATTATAGATAACGTAACATTGCCGATACGAATATAAATTAAAAGATATAGAAACCGATGAAAATTAAGTGGTCTATATAGGTTGAATTTATATAAAAATTGACCCCAGTTTAATATAGTTTAAGCCATTTTCAAACCAAAAAAAGAAATATACAGAGCCATAAAAAAAAAAAAAGAAAAGTTCAAAATAAAACAAATTTCCCGTAGACCAATGGAAAATGATCATGTAGTCTGCGTTTGTATATTTGTGGCTTCCTGATCCGGGTGTGGATATAGAAAAATGTGCATTTTGCGTATTGTGCTAGAGTTAGACAAGTCCAAAGGTGTGTGTTAGATGGGCAGTTCTTTTCCAACTATTTCTACTCAGATCGAAAACCCAATTAAATTTTGGTTACTTTTATAGTTGTAAAGAAATTAATTATGTAATCTCAATTTGATTTTATCCGTGTTTTTTTGAAAATTTCGTGTTAGTTTGGTTAGCAGCTGCACTAATTAAGGTGTGTATTTAAATGGAAAAAATTAACAAATATAAGTATTTAAATGTTAAAAAAAATAAGTACTTAATTATACTAAAAATTGTATATATAAATGAAACATTGTCAAGTTGTATTAAATACATGTGGATATATGTGATATGCATTATAACCAGCGAATGTGGCTCCCCCACTATATATACTGTCCTAACAAAAAGACTTGTCGCTGAAGGATGCTAGAGGAATATCAGTGCACTTGTCACTAAAAGGTGCAAGGGAATTAGTTGCAAACTTTGTCGTTGAGGATGAAAGATAGTTAGTCCACATTTGTCGCTGAAAGATAACTAAACGCAGGCCTTTGTAGCTAAAGATGCAAAGGAATTAATTAGTCAAAATGCTTTGTCTCTGAGCACGGAGCATCCATTACAACTATGGCGACGTAGTCCAGGAATAGTTCCAGTTGTCAATTTTTATGCTGGGCTGTCAAAATTACAATTTAATCCTTCACAACTCACAAGTCACGACAAGGACCATTAATTATATTTATATAGAACCGACAAACTTTTTAGCATGCCTAAAATTGATGATCACATATGCTATTTGCACCAGAAATATAATGGTTTTCTCCATTTTCTTAAATTAACACATCTATGTTTTTAGTTTTTTTTTTTATTTCATCCTTTTGCTGCAGATTTTATCATTTTATTCCGATATTTTATTTATATTGTTATGTTGCGGTATTTTTTTAGGTGGACAATTCAGATATATAAAATATATTTGATAAAACATATAAAATAAATCAAACTATAATATTATTAAATTTATAGGCTTTGAAACTATTTCTTATGCTATTAATCTTAATACTGTGAATTTTTCATTATTTCATTTTCTATAATTTTTAACTGATTTGTATATGTTTCTATCAATATATTGTCATAGTTTGAATCAATAGAATTATTTTTCTTGTAAAAATAATGTATAAAATGCATTTTTTAAAAGATTATTTATATATTATTACAAATACAAAAAAGAAATCTAAAAAAAATCTCTTTCTACTTGCTTTCTAATAATTATTTTAAAATACACTTTTGCTGAATTATATTATAAATTCATAAAAATGTTAAAATTTGAACAAAATTTTTAAAATACATTTATTTTTCACTTTCTCCCCCGATTTGTTGATCATGATGGATCTCTATCTTTGAATTGTCATGATTTCTCTTTAAATACACTATATTTTTTATTTTAAAAATCATGATGGATCTCGATCTTTAAATTGTCATGATTTTTCTCTTTAAATATATTGTAAAATGCTTTTATATTATCTTTGTTTGATTTTTTCATTAGTTTGAGAGTGAAATTTTTTCATTACTTTAATTTTAGAGTAAAGTAATTTTTCCCAATTTTCAATAAAATTTTATATGCTTATCAAGAAAAATGTATATTTATCCGAATGTAATTATAATTTTACACCTCAAATGACAGTTCATGTTTATAAAAATAGAAAAATCTTATATATTTGTTTTTGCATAAGAACAAAATTATATGAGTGTATAGTACATCTAACACGTGAATATCCTTATCCTTTAGCATTCCTTGAAAATGATGTCTTTGTTCTTTTTAGTACAATGAAATGATTTGATTGGTTTTTATGCAGAACCCACCACATACTCATTTGATTTGACATTTCATTAAAAATATATAAAAAAATGTTATATTTATCACATGAATTTCTAGTGGAAGTTGTTTTTGTTAGATAATTCCTAGCGGAAGCTTTATTTATTTATATATTTCATATATAGTTCATTCGTTCAATTTTCATTTAATAAAATAAAATTTATTTCACTTTAACTGATTTTTATATTATTAATAAAAAATAAATTATTTTTTCAATTTTATTCTTATTTTAGTTTTAGAAAAATAAATTTTATTGAAATAATTATAATTAACTACTATTTTTAATTTTTCTAAAAGAAAATATTACATTCATTTTATATCTATAATTATATTTATAAAATAATATTTTTAATCTTCGGAAAAAAATTTTAAACGACTGTTGCAATAGGAAAGAGAAAGTGGAGTACTTAATAAAGATATTATGAAATAAATTACAAAAATACTTATTGAGTAAAATGGAAGAGAGTGACCCAATAACATTATTCTACTGGCTTGCTAAATTATTACTGAATAAATGCATAATAATTTCACTTAAATACTCCCTCATCTGTTCCGTTCTATATATAATTTAAAATTTTTTTATAAAGATTAAAATTGTTATTTAATATACTTTTTCTGTTATATTTTAATTGTCATTTTATTTAATTTTATCGGGATTAAAAATGTTATTAATTAAGTTTAAATTGAGAAGAAAATGAATAATTAAGACTAAATTATTTTTGGTTTTGAAAGATTTAAAATTAATTATTAGGAAAGACATAATAAAAAAGTGTATAGTTATTTAGTATAAATTTACAATAAATAATTTTAAAATTTTACATAATGTGAAAAATAATAATGGAAAAGAAAAATATAAATTTCATCAATTATATTATAGTGAAAAATAAATAAAACTTTAGATTTTCTCTAAAGTAACAATTAAAATGGAATAGTAGTAATTAATTATAGTTATAAATGACTATATTATTCTCTTATAAAAAAATTAAAAGTAATGAAGAGAAAATTTTGTCAAAACTGAAACAAAAATAAAGTTAGAAAAAATATATATATATTTTTGGTAATTTAAAATGTTAAAATAAATTTTATTTTATTATGAAGTAGATATAATGAAACGGGAGAAATATGTTTTGTTGTGATTTTTCTTCTTTTACTAAAGGCAGGGACAAAAGGGTAATTGGAAGTGATACGTGGCGAAGTGTAATTGTCAATCATAGGAAATAGAATTATTGGTGACAAGGTAGATGGGAAAATGGGACAAGAAAGATTGTTGTTTAGTCCCTTCGATAGGATTTTCTGATTGGTGATATGTATTGACGGTGAGAATTCATACACATTATCCATATATATTTTTTCTTTTTTTTTTTTAATGATTGATACATGTTTTTCTATAAGCTTTTATATGCACAAAATAATTTTAAAAACGTTAATTTTAAGATATATAAATTACCTCCTTTTCCTGAATTGCAAAATCTGTGATAAGTTTTTTTTGTTAGTTTTCAATTATATAGCACATATTTGCTTTAGACATATATATTAAAAAATAAAGCGTTCATTTTCTAGTTTTTAAAGTTGCTTTATTAAAAATAATTTGAACTCAAAGTAGTTTATAATTAAAGAAGAAACGACCTTCACTATCTAATTTCACCTATTAGATTGTGATAAGCCTTTTAATTGTATTACTACATGTAGCATTAGAGAGTCAAATTTTGAACTTTTGCTTGTTATTTTTCTTTCAACCCGTGTTTGAAAAAATACGGACAAATTTTTATTTATTTATTTTTTGTTTGGATATAGAGAAAAAATGAAAGAGAAAGGAAAAATATGGTTTATTTTTTTCTATGTATTTTCTCTCCAAATTGGAGAGAGAATAGTAGATTTGCGAGGAAAATTGCAATGTTGAGTGTTAAAAAATTACATTTTTATCCTTTTAAACAGTTCTGATTTTGGCCTAGTGGTGATTGTGACTCTTTATTCTTTTTTTTTTGGCCGCCAGTTAAAAACAAAACATACACTCACTTGCAATCACATTCAATTTCGTAGATTGCTTCACTTTCATATTTTGGGTAAAAATTAATTAACGTTATATATTTTACTTAATGGGTAATATGTATATTTTAGATTGAAAGATATTTATTATTCTATATAGTAATGGGCAAAATAGTAAATATATAATATTATTTTATTACTCTCCCTTTTTAGAAAAATAAGTTTCTTTCCCTTATTATTTTATCTCCATCCAAATACGAAAAAAGAAAATAAAAAAAGAAAATAAAATTTAGTTTCTATGCTTAGTTCCCAAACAAGGACCCAAGGATTGCTAAGCACAAAAATTGTACGTACCTTTCGTCACGTTTTGTTTTTCATTTTGTAAATGAGGCTTAGCATTGTTTTTATGTCTTAGTGCTATATCATTTTCCATAAATGGGAGTAAAATAAATTGAAAAAAAGAACTACCACATGTCATTTATTGAGCATAAAAATAATTAACAAAAGGTAAAAAGAAGATTTTCTTTATTGCATTATGAATTATTAAGTCAATTATAACAACCTGACTAATTAAATTGATCTCTTCACAATCTTGAAAAAGTTTGAAAATTGTTTAAGTTTTTAGCATGTATCTATATAATTTATATAGTACAAAAACAATTATTGATGGTTGATATAGTAAATATATATGTATCAAATTTTTTAAAAAACATGAATATTTCAATGATGGAATTGAATCAATCATGTCGGGTTCATGTGATGAGATGAATTGTGATGGTGGGGTTGCCACCAACTTCTTCATTTTTTTTCATTAAAAATTTCATATATGGTTGATGTATCCTACTACTCTTTTTTAGATCTCTTCCAATATGTAAAACTTTTCCTATTATTTATCATTTTACCTTGTTTTTCCCCTATAGAGGCCTATAATATGCTTCTTTTTTTGAATTATATATATATATATATATTATTTTTAAGAAAATTGTTAATAAATTTATTAATTATATGAAAAATTAATATATATTATAATTAAGATAAATTTCCTAAAAACTTAATTGAATTTTTTTCTTTTTGGTTCGTTAGATTAATCGTCCAATGAGCCACGAACTATATACTACATCGATAGTCATTCATGTGCACCCATAAAAAAAATATAAATTTACACTAATATTAATAGATAGTTGCAAAAAGATTTAAAATTCAAAATGTTTTCAAATTCTTACAACTCAAAATATATCTATTGAATTACACTTATAGATTGTTTGAAAAGTAAATTTTAAATTTTTTTTTATTTAATTAACTGATTTTTTTAATTTTTTATAAACTGTTTTTTTTAAATATATTTTTTTAAAAAATATCTATTTATCTATTTCTTTCAAAAACAACAGTTTTTAAAATTAAAAAAAATAAAAATATTTTTTTTTTAAAAAATATTTTTTACAGACACAATAAGAAACGGAGTCTTACAATAGCGTATTTAAATACAGGTATAAGAATAATCTATGCTTTAACAACACTTTTCAATTGACTAATAAAAAAGAAATTAAATAAAGATAAAAAGTAAAAATGATTTTAAAAAAATGTGCTCTTGTCAATAACTAATAATAAAGTATTGAAAAGACGGAGAAGGTGCTGAGCATTCCAGAAAATTTGATAAGACGACATGACTATTTATTTATGCAAAAAGTAAGATGGTCCATAATTGCTTCTGAAAAATAAATTGAATCAGTGAGTGTCCCTTTCCATAGTTAAAAAAAAAAAAAAAAAAAGAAAAGAAAATGTCAGTGGTCCGTATCATTTGTCCGTTAGCAGTGGCCCTTTTCATGTTGCCGCGTCTTTAAACAATAATTATTTACTTTCCGAGTTTCAAATATTATCTTGTTGCGAATAAAACTATGTAACATTGGTTTTTAAAACTTTGTTTTTTTCAGTAAATTTGCCATTAAATTGATTTATTTTAAGTCGTTGGATTAACAACTAAAAAATCATTATCTTTTAATTTTTAAATTCAAAACTAACTGTTGAGCTGAGCTCTAATTATTTTGTATGATGTATCATTTAGCTAGTTAGCTGAAGTCTTGATTTTTCTTTTCTTTTTTTGTTAATACAAAAAATCTGATAAAAATTTGAATTCTAAATATTTCAGTTCTAATTAAAACAGTATTGTTAAATTAAAATATATTTTGAGCAATTGACAACATTTTTCGAAGTGATATTAATAACTGGCTGTGATGCCAAAATAATTAAATTAATGAAATATACCCGAATATTCCTGTAAAATTATATATGCGGTGGAGAATATAAAGATTAAAAAAATCTTAGGGAGTAAAAAAAATCAAGTTGTACGAGCTTTTTTGATCCGAACATGTGTGTGGATAAGTGTCGGCCCCTTTCAGTATATGTGTGTAGGCCATTGTGGATATTTTTTTTTTTTTTTGTCTTAATGAATCATTATTTTCTGATTAATAACAGTGTCAATGAATTCACTCAAATCTTACCTTGAACATCACTCGGTTTTGAAGATAATTTTTTATACAGTATTATATTTCCATTCATATTGACTTTTGAGGCAAACAAATAACACCTTGTTTGGCATTTTTTAATCGAAAGGAAGTGTTTAGAAAATTTTCTTCTAATTTTTCTTTTATATTGAAGTAATATAAATAAAATAATAAGATAAATGAAAGAAAATAAGACATATTTTTTTTTGTTTTGATAATTTATTGTGAGAGAAAAAAAATTATATTATTATATATTTATATTTTTTTACATCATTTTATAATATATTAAGTACCAGATTATAATAATTATAGATAAAAATAATAATTTTATCAGTAATAGTAATATAATAGTAATATTTTTTGTACAATTTTTAGTATTTATTTTCTATTTTAGAGAGAAAATAGAAAATGAAAAGTAAAAGTTATTTTATATTATCTCCTTATTTTCTTGCTTTTTCCAAACAAAAATAAGTAAAAATATTTTCTTATTTTACCTCCTTATTTTTCTCTTCTCCCATTTTTCATCTATCAAAACACTTGAGAGTGAAAATAAAAGTTATTTTTCCTCCCCTTTTTGTTTTCCTTCCTTTCCAAATATGATAAAGTGACAATGCTTCCTTATTTTTCTTTTCCTCCATTTTTTTTTCCTTCCAAATATAGGTAAATACATGTACGATGTAATAATAATAATAATAAATATAATTACATAAGGCATTTTTATATTTATTCCGTTTTTATATTCAATTTTTTAAGATTTTTTTTGAAGCTTTTGTAAATTTAGTTTTTAGTTTATATTATCCTATATATTTTAGAAAGGTATAATTTTTTGTTCTTCAATTCTGATGTCACCATGTCATGCCACTAACAATGATCTGACATGATAGGAAGTTACATTTTTTTAAATATAAAAAATAATATAGATAAAAAAAAAATTGAAATTTAGAAGGAAAATTAAAAATAAAAAATATTTTAAATAGCTAAATACTAAAAGCTGATAAATACAAAAAAAAAATATGACTTAATCCTACTATTAATAATAATAATTAATAGGTCGCTTGCTGTTTAATTAATGCTTTTGTCGTTTTATTTGTTATGTTTTTGGTCTGCGAGGCAATAAAAATCGGGTAACAGTTCCAATTTCCAAGTCCAAATTAATAATGGGGACAGGGATATTCACCAATATCACTATGCTTCCCACCACTAATGGAGTAGGTTTTTGACTTTTCATCAGAGTTGGCTGAGTTGCAAGAAAGTCCGAGATAATATTTAGTTAGGATGGGGAAGTAATGATATTTATGTATCCCGTTCTATGTCCCATTTCGATATATATTTATATATATAAATTATGTAAATAATATATATATATATTAATAAATTATTATTTATATATAATATATAAATTGTTGTTATATGTTATAAATAGTATTTATTTGATAAAAATTATTAAGTTAATATATATAATGACTGCAAGAATCATCTTATACTAATAGTAAATATTTACAATTTTAATGGTATATTGTATGAAGATACTACTATTTTTTTATCTTTTTAAATTGTTTTGGTTTTAAAAATAATATAGGCAATTAGTTTAAATTTTTAGATATAATGATTATAAACTTATAATATAGTTTGTTATTATTTTTTTATAGTGAATATTCACTTTGCTAGTTATTTATGAATTGATTAATATTGTCATTTTTATTAGTTAAGTATAAATTATGGAACGTTAAAAATTAAAATATTGAATTTTTTACTCTTATTTTAGATTTATTTTGATGTGAATTAAATTAATAATTTAAATAGATATATCAAATATAATTAAATTAAAAAATATAGTAGGATATCCGATCTGACTTGGAAATATCTTATTCTATTTAGGGCGAAAATTAGAATTAATATTATTTTTTTTAGACATATGAGCATAGATGAAAATATAAATTTATAGATGGAGATAAGAAAGGAATGAATGAAATCTGATTGTGATACACTCTATTCTTTTACACTAAAGCCTAATGCTAAGATATATATGAAAAATATGGAATATATATTTGATTCGTCACAATCCGTTTGCTACTTAAATTTAAAATCAAATTAGTGAATTTTAGTTACTAAGGGCGATTGAGATTACTATTGCATGTTTAAAAACTAAGTTCTACCTTTTTAATTTTTTTTAAATTATTTTTTTCTAAACTTGCTTCTTAAAAAATATCTATCTATTTATCTACTTTTTACTAAAAACCGTTTCCAAAATTTAAATATATTTTTTTCAAAAACGCTTCATAGAATCATAGAATATCATAGAATCAAATCATTATTTCGTAGTGTAGATATCTATATCCGTATCATTAATTAATTAAGTATAATTATAGAATCAAATCAATTGTCAAATTAATTAAATAAAACCATACATCAACATCACCTTCCTATTTAACTAGAAAAATCTATGGCCTTAGAAATGAAACCTATATGATAAAAATCTTCCGAAGGTGTCATATCGGGAGGTGATATTATAAATATAAAATTTGTTTTTTTAAATATTAAATATAATATCCTTATATTATAATTTATAAATTTTTGATATTATATTTTTGTGTTAATTATATTAATTAATATTATAATTTCAAATCAGCTAAAACTCATACTCGAAAGGGGTGTTTGAATATTGATTTGGATAATATAGACTTACATCAATCAGAAACGGAGATGATTTTGTTTATATTCTTAATATTTTTTTTGTTGAATAATAAAAATTTATTTTAGAATAGCAATCGATCAGGTTACTTTGTGAATGAAAAATACCTAATTTTGTACCCTTTGTTAATCAGATTTGACCTCTATCAATCTCTTTTATATATGTGTATGCAAATAGCAGTTTATGATTACATCGGATCTTGAATTTATAATGAGTTCAACTAGAATCAAATTCCAATACACAAATTGAGAGAGGGAAATTATTTCTACTATTAGAATTAAATGGTCTAAACACTTGAACTTTGATAATTGTAAATTTAATATTGTTTTAAAATGTGTTCTGTCAATTTAAAATTAGTTACACCACGGGGCGATGAGATTCAATTCAACAAACAGTTATGGAGGCAATTTTAAAAATAGAGCTATTTCTTAGCATAAATTAATTTGATTTTTTTTTTTTTTGTAATATTAAGATTGTCAACAATTCAACTCTTGATCTACACGCCGGTGTGTATTATCAGAACTCGAGACTTTAGGATTTATACTTTAGATAGAGAGCTCGACTGAAAATTATATGTGTCATATGTACTTTTTTTTTTTTTTTATCACTAGAGATATTTTTAAGTCAATTAAGCAAAATTATACAGTGAGATTAATTATATTTGTGTCGTTTAGGAGTTCAAGAGAGATAAAATACTTTCTCATAAATTTTAAAATATCTATATATTCAGAGTTCGAACTCAAGACATCCAATTAAACTGAAAAAGACATATTTATTATTAATAAAGCAATTATGGGATCAGATTAAGTAAAAACAGAAGCTATAAAGATATATAGAAAGAAAGTACATAGATAAAGTAAGTTACATAATTGCCATTTTGCTAGAAAATCCATTTGAATACAATTCATTTAGACATCATTCCTTTATTTATTTATAGTATTCAAAATGGATAAAATGGCTACGATAAGAGGCTATTATTTATTTAATTCAGACGCGATGAACAGTAGGTGGGTTGCCAATATACTTGATGAACTGTGCAACTGCGCTGAAAGCATTTTCATTTGCCAAAGGGGAGTTGCTCTCCCCTGCTGACCCTGCACCTGCTTTGTTCGATATTCCTTGGAACACAATATAACCCTGGCCATTTGACAATGCTCCCTGCAATAAAAATTAATTAATTAATGAAACAATTAAGCTTAATCGTAAAATTAATTGTTATAATGGGCATTCATGCAGTTTAATTACGTACCAATATAAAAGCTGCTCCGGTGGTATCCACAGTTGCCGCATGAAAGTCCTTGAAAAGGAACTCTCTGTATGCCGGGTTGTTCACGTATATATCAGAGCTGGAAGCATTCAACCCATACAGAACTTGGAATCCTTCGATCTGAATGTTAGCAGCGATTGCCAGGTTCATCCATGGTTCGCTAACGAAGAGATCATTAGGAGCCTCAAACTGTCTCCCTCCGTTGTAGATATCCAGTGTTTGGGCGTACAGAAAACTTCCCAGCAGATTTTCTCCGTTGACTGGATAGTTGAAGTCTCCGATACTCAGCTGCCCTCTGGTGTTGGAATCCCTACTCTGCATATAGATAGATGTTTTTTTTTTTTAAATTGGTTTTTTATGTAAAAAAAGAAAAAGAAAAGAACAACAGTTTAATTAATTACCAGCCATTCCCAAGCTCCGGTGAAGAAAAAACTACTGGGCACGACAACATCGCCAATGTTTATAGTTTCATTAGTGGTTCCAGCACTCCCATAGTGAACTAACCCTTGTATGTTGAAGTTATCCATCAGGATTTGCACTGTTATTCCTACGTGTACCTAAATTTATACCATAATTTTACACACGTATCAATTCACTGGATAACATTAATTTTTTTTTTTTTGTAATTTAAATTTCAAAAAAATGAATACTCCTTCCCTCTGTTATATTATAATAAATAATCGCAGAACAATTCAAAAAGTAGAAAAGATAAGCATAATTATATTAGTTTGACAGTTAGAGCTGTCTTGATTTCAAATTTTTAGTACTAAAAAGATAAACAATATAACCATACCGATGGAGTGCTTGCACTTCTTACATACACAACGTTAAGTCCATGAATCGTGCCTCTGATGAATGTTCTTCCTAATAAACCAAAATAATTTAATTACCTGTTTACATGTAAAGCAAGATTATATATATATGTGGAGAATAGGGTATGTAATTAATTACGTACCAAACAAATTAACAGATGAAGTAGGAACGAAGAGACCAGAATCGTTAAGTGCTTTCTCTGCAGTTAAGGAAGCGGTAAGTAACCCTAAGCTGGATTCATCGGCTTTGATAATCCCAAAGCCAGGCATGCGGAGATGATTGCTTTTAAGGCTTAGTTGCATGGCCTGCTGAGTCAAAGCCAGCAGAGCAAGCACCACCACTGCTATTTTCAGAAACGCCATTGATTTTTTTCCTTCTTAGAAGATACAGTAATGCTTATTGCTAAGAAGAAAGTGATATACTTTTGCTTGCCTTTCATACCTTTATATAGATCTCAGCTATCCAGGATTTTCTACTTTTCTTTATTATTTTTATTTCAGATTATATATATATATATATATATATTACTTAAATTGTTTATTTATGAATTGTCACTAATTGCATGGATCTTTCCTCAAATTCAATCTCTATACTTAGTGCTCAAAGATCAAATTACTGTCGAATGAATTGATATATAATTTTTTTATTTTAATAAGAGCCCTGAAGTTCAAAATATGTATTTTTTTTTAAATACTTTTGAAGTAATATTTTGTTATTATTAGAAATTTTATCCGGCATATTTTAAATTAGTTGGACTAATTTATATACCATAAAAAAAATCAAATGTCCTTGCCGTTTATAAAGCTTCTTTTTTTTTTTTTTTACCTAATTAATTCCATTTTATTTAGCCATAATTTTTAAATATCACGTGAAACATTACTGAATAATTTTAGTTTTAGGCTTTCACCTATAATTTATGTATTGGTTGATATGTTAATTAATATTTTAATGAACATTTGTCGTTTGTCAATTCAAAAGTTTGATTAATAATTATTATTTTAATCAGTGTGGGTTTTCTTTATATCTTTTTGTAAATTGTAGTAATTTTTTTAAAAATTCTAACTGTGAATTCACATGAAACATATCTTGATCATGAATTGTTCTTTTTTGATTAATTAGAAAAAAATACAATGATAATACAAATTAATTATTTTTTGGTATAATAAGGTCAACCAATCTCACAATAAAGATAAACTAGCGATAATAAAATATTTCACACCTCAGGACTACGTTATAGCCGCAGAAAGGAGTTATAATCCTTTCCGTCAACACAAAACAAAAACAAAACAAAAAAAGAAAAAAAAATCACAAATGTCATATGGAAAAAAAAAAATTGGAGAATGCTCTAGAACTGTAGTTTCCTTCTCAAAATTTGTAGTTTCATTAGCTAGATAATCCATAATAAAATTTGTCTCCTAATAAACGAATTTTCCTAAAATCATTAATTAAAGCCTTTAAAGTCCAAATCAGAAATATATATATATATATATTAATGAACATCAATTTGTCGTTTGTTAATTCAAATGTACGGCTAATAATATCCATTTCAATAATTCAAAATTACTAAAACAGCCTATTCAGTATTCATGCATGATCATAAAGTAGTTTAAATGAAAATTACGTCTACACCCTTCGGTCATCATTATTCTCTTGTACTTAATTACTGCAACCACAACCATGGTTATAATTTAAAACATTTCATTAAAAGAAAAAAGAACATTATTATCTCATCTCACTGTTTGAGACTTATTTGCTAATTTATTTTAATTTAAAAAATTAAAAGTCAAATCCGTAGAGAGAGGGAATGAGAGAAGAGTCACATATATAAGAGTTATAATTAGATTATTGGCATAAATTAGACAACCCATTAGAGTAGGTACAGATATAGTAAAACTTGGTTTAAACAGGCCATAATTTATTCAAAATGGACAAAGTGGCCATGATATAAGACAACATGATTTTAGATAGAATGAGCAGGAGGTGGAGCGGCAATATACTTGACGAACTGAGCAACTGCGCTGAGAGCATTTTCGTTGGCCAAGGTAAGGTTGCTCACTGTGCTTCCATCTGCCTTGTTTGAAATTCCTTGGAACACAATATAACCTTGATTATTTGACAACGCTCCCTGCAATAATATATACTCATATTTAGTAGTTAATATTATTAATGAATTGCAAATATTAAGCTAAAATTGTTTCATGGCAGCCACTATAATTAATTACCAATATAAAAGCTGCTCCGGTGGTATCCACAATTGAGACGTTAAATTCATTGTAAAGGAACTTTCTATATGCTGGGTTTCTCGCATATATATCAGAGCTAGATGCCTTCAATCCATAGAAAATTTCGGCTTCTTCTATCTGCAAATCAATGAAGTCATCAGCCCATAAACTAATTGTTCAATCTTCTATGTCCGGCCTAATTAACTTAAAAAATTATTTGATTCTCCTAGATAAAAAAAATTTCCATGAAATTAAGATTGATGAATGCCGAAAGAAAATGAATATTAAGAGAGAAGGAAAACCTGAATGTTAGCAGCAATTGCAAGGTTTATCCAAGGTAAACTAACAAAAAGATCATTGGGCATCTCAAACTGTCTCCCGTCGTTGTACACATCCAGTTTATCAAGGTACAATAGACTTCCCAATAGATTTTTTCCCTCATGTGGATAGTTGAAGTCTCCGATATTCAGCTCCCCTCTGATGCTCGAGTCCTCACTCTGTAAAATATATATTAAATAGATTCATCACAAACTATTAACCGTAATTAATCAAACACGATTAGTTTTAGCTCATACACATATAAAAAAAAAATCAAGATTTAATTGTTAGGTGAGATATTGGTTTGAATGCTTACCATCCAATCCCAGGCTCCGACGTAATAAGTATTGGGCACGACAACACTACCAATGCTAATTGTATCATTAGTAGTTCCAGCGCTTCCATACAGCACAATCCCTTGGATATTAAAATTATCAACCAGTATTTGCACCGTAATGCCCACGTGCACCTAATTTTACCATAATTTAATACATGTTTCAACTAATTAGGTACTTTTTTAAATATTTGAAAAATTAGATCATATTCACCTGGATTATATTTTTTAATACATTTATGAATTAATTAAATCATAATATCCTATAAAATTTTCATTTTGCATGTATTATAAATTGTGATTAATTGAATTGGTCTGAAAAATGTAAATTTATAATAAAGTGAAAGAAGGAACTGACGTACCGATGGAATGGTGGCAGTCCTTACATGCACAACATTAAGTCCATGTATCGTCCCGTTACTGAATATTCTGCCTGCATATTAACCAAAATAATACTTCTAGCGTAATAAACATAAATATATCTCTTTACTTGGCAAAATAGAAAAAGAAAATTATTTAAAGACTTCAATTTTAAAAAAAAAAAAAAATCATAGAAATTATATACATATGAAGAAGAGGAAGGGTACATATATATTACCAAACAAATTAACAGATGAGGAACGAAAGAAGAGACCAGAATCATTTAGTGCTTTTTCTGCTGACAAGGAAGTGGAAATGAGACCTAAACTGGTTCCATCGCCTTTGACAACGCCAAAGCCAGGGATGCGCTGATGGCTGTTACAACTGAGTTGCATGGTCTGCTGAGTCATAGCTAGCAGGCCAACCAACATCACCGCCATTTTCACAAATGCCATTTTTTTTTTCCTTTCTTAATTAGAAGATATAATAGTGCTTATTGCTAAGGAGAAGTTCTATGCTTTGTATGTATTTCACGTACCTTTATATAGACCTCTGCTACTTTCTATGGACAATTTTTTTTTTCAAATTATTGTTATTTTTTTAATTGTCAATATCACGTGAAACATTTATATTGATAAATATTTTTATCAATATAAT
>CATIWF010214106.1:0-37040 GCA_949630135.1 Balakata baccata
TGGAATTGTGTACTGGCCATCTTTCTTTTTTTCATTACTATTATTATATAATAATAGTAATGAAAAAAAGAAAGATGGCCAGTACACAATTCCATTCTATATATATATATATATTCATTTTGACTTCAATTAAATTTTTTAATTATAATTATCTTTTAATTCTATCATAGACTTTCGGTTCCTTTTTGACATAATTCTTAGTTGAGTTTTTAATTTTATTTTACATTGTATTTGTATCCAAATTTAAACTCCTATTGGACTGAGTGCTTGTGGTCTCGGAATGTGCACCGACTTGGAATCTAAATTTAACGGGCATTACAGGGTTTCACTCTCTAAATGGGTAAAATGATTAGCCATGTCACAGGATCAAACTAATATTAATTAACCCAGAATATATAACTATGCCTACCAGCTTTCTTCAAGAACTTCCTCCTCATTTTTCAGTGACCAATTGAAAAAAAAGAAGTGAAATTAATAATGTTTCTATAGAAGACATGGTCAATATAATTTCACAAAATTTAGATAGGAAGAGGTGAGAGATATCTATAATTCAACATAAATTCTCCAACTAGTCCAAGTGCAAATTTTTTTTTGTTCTGTTTTTTTAAATAAAAATCCTTAGTCGATTTAGAGAGAAATACCTGGAGAGTCAAATTACTCATGATATATTTGAGTTAGACTTGTAAATATTTGAATTCGACTTGAAGTTTGTTAACCTCGAGTATCACAATATAAAACTTGTGAACATAATTGAGTAGTTGCTTTTTTTATTATTTATTAATTTACTTTTATACCATTATTATTTAAATATATTTAAATTTAATTGAATCGAGTACACTATTTTAATATTTTATCAATTTATAAATTTCAGTCAACTAATAAAAATAATTACAAATATGTCTGAATTTTTTAGCAAAAAATTTGTGACGACTATTGATTCAATTGTTTTTTTATTTTTTGAATTAGCTTGAAAATGGACCCACTAAAGGGATATGAATCAAGCCTTCTTACAAATTTTTCTAGACAAATTTGAAAGACTTCCATAAGATATACCAAGGAAAAAAAGGCTAGTTAGAGGTAGCCATAATTTATAGTTATTTCTTTATTGTGTTCTTTTAGAATAAAAATTATGACATTTTATTGTATTTCGGAAATATTAATAAATCAACTACTTAATCAGTAAATAAAATATATTAGCCAATGAATTCAGTCACTTCAGTATTTCTTTCTATTAATTAGTTGAAATATTTAAATTAATAAAATATTAAAGTTTATTCATTTAATTAAAAAATTTGAAAGTACAAATTATATTTTATACAAACAACAAAATTTCAGATTTTTTTTTTATTATTTGGCATATATATATAGAAAATCTTTTTAACAGAATCATGAGTATCAAATCACTTCTTTGTTGAAGAGCCAGTAAAATTTATTCAAAATAAAAGTAAATATTTATTTGTTGGAGTTTGGGAGATGAAAGAGATTATAATATATACCTATTTACTTTTCTTAAGAATAAGAATTCTTTTAATTAAGAAATTTAAATTATCTTTTTTTTTTAAAGGAGAAAAAAACAATTTAACTACAAATCTTCTAAAAAAAAAAGAACAACAATGAATTTATAAATTTAAATTATCTTCTGTAACATAATGCATTATATTATGATAAGCGAATATAATTATAATTTCAACTGTTATATCAAATATTTACTTAATTTGATATAATATATTAGTATATCTTCATATTTAAAAATATGCGATTTCCCTTTGTATGATTTGACATAATATATTAGTATTTTTTAAAATTTAAAAATTATATTATTTATTTTTTGAAAGATTGATATATTGCATTAATACCCTCTTATAAGTTTGATTTATTATACTAGTATTTCCCTAAAGTTTGACATGATGTACTAGTATTTTTCTGAGCAAAAGAAAATATTTTTCTTACAAATAATAAATACTATAAAATTTAACCGAACGACTTCATAGTTTAACATAAATAAAATAAATGGACTAAAAAAATTGCCTTTCATTTACAGTTTGAATTAATTTTATTTGTTGTAGCTGATCTTATTTTCTAATTCTTATAATTCAATCATAAAAAAAAATTAATTTTCAATTCTTCTTAATTGATCATTGTACTCAAAGTTCAAATAATTTTATTATAGAATTTTCTTTTTTTTAACTAATTGCAATTAGAGTATAAATTTATTAAATGCAAAAAAAATTAATCCAAAGCATGAATACATATATTGTCTTTTTGTCTGCATGATATTTCTATGTAGAGATTTGGTGTGATAATTGAAATTAGATTTGTATGTGTTGAATGACGTGACATAGTAAAATTCAGTGCTATATCATTTTTTCCCCATGAATAAGTCAACAAAATTTGTCAAAAGTAATTTTTGTAAAAAATTTGTCTACATATTTTTATGATACAAAACCTTTTTTTTTTTTTGGGTGATTTTTCGAAAAGTGGAATTAACACATGTTGGGTTAAAAATATTATTAATACTAAAATTTATAATATTATCAAAATTTTAATTTGTTGCAATTTAGTATCAAATTTTTTTTTAAATATTGTAATTTGGTATCTAAATCAAAATTTTAGTAAAAAAACTAACACGATTTATTGATCAGCTAACGTGGCATACTGATATGATATATCAACAAGCTGACATATCATTTTATTTAACTAAAATTTTGACTTAAGCATTAAATTACAACATTAATAAAAATTTTAATATCAAATTGTAATAAATTAAAATTTTAGTATCATTTTATAACTAAGCGATAAGTTTTGGTACTAATAAAATTTTTAACCCAACACATGTCCTAAATAAACCGTTTTCATTGATTTTCACAAGGGGTGTGCATTCAGTTTGTTCGGTTACCGAAAACTGAATTATTAAAATTTTATTAACCGAACCGAAAATTAAAATCAAACTCAACTGAAAATAGATTCGGTTTTACATATAATATATTATACAAATATATTAAAATAACATATAATATATTAAAATATAAATACATTAAATAACATATAATATATTAAAACATAAATATTATATATTATAATTATATATTTTGTGACTTTTTAAACCGAACCGAACCAAACCGATTAATATATTAAAAATTCAACTGAAAATAACCGAATCAACTAGACCAAATTGAGATTGATTCAGTTCGTTTTTCGGTTTCGGTTTGTTCATTCCTAGATTTTCATTTGCACAGTGAAACGACTGCGTTTGATAATATGACAACTTTTTCTTTTTCTTTTTTTTTTTTTTAATAATTTCACCGCCGATCTCCTCCCCTTACATCCATAGGACCATAGCTGTCCCCGAAAGTTCAAACCTCCGGCATCGTCTCCTGTTAATTCACCACCATTAAAGTCGGCCGCTTCCCCTTCAAGATCCGTTGACCACCGCTCTCCTCTCCTCTTTTATTTTCTTTCAGCGGAAAATGCAAAATTGAAGGTAAAGGAAGTTCACTAAGCTCGCCACTATTCTCGGCTTGATCTGACCAGGATATTTTTTATTATGTATTTGCTTTGCTTGTTGCAGGATCATGCCGTCATTGTTATCTTAACATTTTCGATTAATTTAGGGAAAAAAAAAGAATTAATATAAACCACCACTCTGCGACAAATGTTTTCAAGTCGATTTTCATTATTTGGGGGTGGAGGTTCAACAAAGGTTAACAATTCCTCAGATGGTGTGAAAACTGAGCTCGCGCCCACGATAAAGTTGCAAACAGACAAAAATGTATATAGACCTGGTGATTTAATTTTTGTTACTATTGATATATCCAACCCCAGCAATGGTGCATCGGAAAGTATTGAATGTTCACTGTTAATTGAAAAGCTTGGCTTTGAAATTAAAGGAATTGAAAAACTGGATCCTCAGTGGTTTACTACTCTGAAGCCGTTGCCTGGATCAAGACAGCGGAGAGGTTTGTAAATATTTCTATAAGTTTAATTTCAGTTTCATTTTTAAACATCTAAAATTGTTGTTTATTTTCTGAATACTTGCATTGTATGTGTTACCTTTATCCACGAATTGCCAATAATGATTAAGGATAAAAGTTTTTATAGTAAACGTTTTTGTTGTTTATCGCCTAGGGTTTACTTTTTTGATGTATAAAGGACTAGAGTAGATTATTATGGGTGGTTCTTCTTCAGATACTTTTACATTAGTTGTTGCCATTTTTCGTGCTCGTGTTAAACTTATGGAGGAAAATAGAGCTGAAGATATGAAATAAAAGGCTGGAAACAAAGTTGATGAGGAGAAAGTCAATGTTTTACTTCTATTGTTTTAAACTGGAGGGAGAGTTGGGGGAGTGAAGATGGAAGAGTTGTTTATGAATGAAAAATTCATGATTATATCCTCTCGTGTTTTATGAGGGATGTAAAATTATTCAATTTTCCTTCCATATCGGAGAGAATTTTTGGTTGTGTACTGCTTTCCACCTTAATCTTTTCCTTACTTTTATTTCACTTCTACAAGCAATGGAGAAGTGGAAAATTGTCCAGTTTCATTATTCTTTTTCTCTCTTCTCTCCACTTTCCATCCTTGCAACTTAAATTTACTAGGAATTACTGCATGCCTAATAGTTTTTATCATGATCCTTGTTATGAATATTTGTACTTTGGAACGTTAAATTAGAATTCCTAAATGCAAAGAATCATGTGTAGGAATAAAAAAGTCTCTGTTACACAAATATCAGATGATTTTGTTATGATCATAATTATGCTATTTTGAGTTTGAATACTTTTTATGATAATAAAGTAATTAAGATACTATTTTTAGTAAAAACTAATTTATTATGATAAATAGGATGTTAAAAATCTCTGTGGTTATCCTTATTTTATTATAGAATGAAACGTTTAGCATGTATTTCTTTATGTAATCTGGGTTATCGTATTTTTCACCCTAAGTGGCCTATAGGAAGCCTACTAATTTGTAGTCAGGGAGTTTCTGTGTTCTTATTTGTGTTGCTCAATCCAGGTAATCTAGTTTCAATCACATTTCATACTGATGTTATATGGATAAAAGCTGAAAGAAAAAAGAAGATAGAAACTGTATTTTGCAGTTTCTCCTAACCTTTTTTATATTTTCCATAATTTTATTGGTGATTTTCCTTTGTTACCTTTTCAGGTGAACATATTTTCATGGACTGCTCAACTTCATCAATAGTTTCAAACCAGATTTTGTCCTCCGGTGCAACAAAAACATGTAAGCTCAGGTTTTTGCTGTATTTATTTTTTTCTTAATCTAACGTATATTTTGCCTTTGCTTCCATTGTGTGCTGGTAACAGTAATTTACTGTTCCTCTCCTTTCATCTATATAATGACAACTTCTAGAAAATCATCTGAGCAGATAAAAATGGTTCTCCTTATTGATTGTTTTCATTGTTGAACCTTTGTAACCTGATTATCCTTTGAGATCTTCAAACTGAGTAAATTTATTCAAGTCCTCTCATTTGCCAAATCAAGTATGATTTGACACCATTATGCCTGTAAAGTAACCAGCAAGTTGCTCGTTGCTTGAAATTGTTTTATTTGATCTCACTTTCACTAGTTTTTGCATTCTGTTTGCTCCTGGGGCGTAAGTAGCAAACAAAGTGCTTTATGCATTAAAAGGTTTCCTGATAATTGCTGTGTAATTAATAAGCCTAACAATATACTCGTGATTCTGAGTGTATGAATGGATGTAGAATTGCACATTAAATGTTATAAGAAAAATTCCAAGTTATTTATGCCATTAGGTTATTTCTAACAATTCATTTATTAAGTCACTTGTTGCAATGTGTAGATGCTATACGAACTGTGCTGCCTAGCATTATTCCACCATCTTATCGGGGTGCTGCCATTCGCTATCTTTACTATGTGAAGGGTACATTATCTGGTCGATGGCTGATATTGGAAAATGGCCACTCTCATAGAGAGTCTTCAAAGGATCTCCTTGAATTGGTCAGTTTGCTGCATTATAGTTACTTCTAAGGTTGATGATTATTTAATTCCCTTCTCCTGCACCCCCAAGCCTCATCAAAGTTGTTCATTGCACCTGATTTTGTTATTGAGCCATGAAAATGATTTGTACGTCTTTCTGCTTTTGTGGTAATATATGTTTATTTACTTTATATCATATCTTACATTTTAGATCATTCATTGTATTTTTCTAACTTGATTTCTAAGCTTGAAATCATTGCTTATTGTTGTGGCTGATAAAGCAGTGGAAGGTGTTCATTTGCAATTTTTTGCAAATTTATTTTATTATTAGCTCATAAAAGTATTTAATCTGTTGCCATCAACCTTTTAATATTTATACTGTTTACAATTGCCATGGAAAGTGTTTGATAAAACATGCTCTTTGTCCGTTATTACGTTTCTGATTATTTTTTCATATAAACTTTTGCTGTATAATAGCATCATTGGGTCACACAAGTTGCACCATTGAGGTTTTGGCTTTAAACATCTGATGCTTTCTGTGTTAAATTGTATTGTTATCCTCCATTTTTTAATTATTTTTTTTATTTGGTCAAGTCAGAAAAACCTAATGGGTTTCAATGGCGTGTATTCCAAGTTAAATGTAGCAAGTAGTTGCTAGTCATAGCAATTTTTCATGCATTGGTGTGTGGAATTTGCTAAGTAAACTCATTTCTTTCTTTTTTATTTTTTTTAATCTTTATTACTTTACATTTTCATATGAGTGGAATTTATATCCTTGTAGGAAACTCGCGTTCCGTTGCAAATATGTGTTACGCAGAAGAGCAATGGTCTGCTAATGGAAGTACAAAATGATGGTGAGTAGTTTCTAAGTTACCAGCTTTAAGCCATGGAGGAAGAGGAGCATTGGCACTATCTAGGATTAAAAGTGCAGAATCGACCAAGACAATATATTGAGTACTTCTGCATATTAAAGTCAACTCAGCTGACAAGCTGCATTTGCAAAAGTTTAGATGAACAAGTTCTTTTGGCATAGAATTAAAATTTTTGTAGAGTCAGAAACTTGATGAGTTCACTATCGTTGGAGCTTTAGACTCTCTGTTAGTATATAGAACATTTTAGAGAACTTCCACAGGTCCAACTTTGCTGATTTATCAATCAATAGTCTGGTAGTTAACATTGTTCTCAATGGTTTGAGAAATATTGGTGTTAAAATCCATAATGAGGGCATTCTAGTTTATAGTATTTTGTTAGTAGGATTAAGACCTTGCCTTTTCATTGTCGAATGCTGTTTTATCCACTTATCCAATAACTACAATTTAGATTCAGTAGCTTGACTAGAGTATGCTGTGCTGATCTTTTTCTTCCCCCCCCCCCCCCCTCCTCTTTTTTTAATTCTTTTGCATGTTTTGCTCTTTGCTTTTTTGACTTTTGGCAGGAACTATATTCCTAAAGTTTTGAACCTTAATCCTTATTTCAACTGTATTCATAATGAAGGAACAATAGCTATGTTAAGAATACTCATTACACTAGAAAGCTATAGTTTTTATTGCTTTTGATTTAGCTGAATTTTTATTATGTATTTTAGTTATGTTTCTTCAGATATCTCTGAAATCTTGCATGCCAAGAAGTATTTGTGACAAGACAAGAGATATAGTTCTAATTTGTCATAGTGTTCTATGGAGGAGGAGGAGGATTAATATCGGTATGGTGTTTTAAATGTTATCAGGGATTGTTCCTGCTACAACCCTCCAACTCGATGCATACTGGAAAGCAATAGATGGAGATTCTGAATGGGTATGCAGTTTCTCACGGAGTATGTTCTGAATGGATGTACACTTATGATACATGAAGCATGTGCATTTATGTCTTCGAGGATGTACTTAATTGTCATTTTAACATTACTTCCATTTATGATGTTTTCTGCAACCTATTTGAAATTATAGGGTTTTGTTATTCAATTTTTATTTTTCTGTTCCTCACAGGCTAGAGCTAACGATACAGATGATGTTATTGAGGAAGGTTATGACAGTTCCAGAGATGAAATCTCATCTGTTTCTTCCTACAATCCCTCTAAAGATAATATACACAAGGCCTTTGGAAGTTCTTTGTCCTTGCAATCATTTTCAGCAAGGTCTTTGACTAAGGATCCTTCATATATTGAAGGCCGTACAAGTTTATCATCAAATCTTGCACTTCCTCAAACAGCTGTCGCTGAGGTTTTATATGATTCGGGTGCAGGTATGTGGTGTGGATACTAAATCAGTGATTATATCCTGTGAGATGGTTTTTTTTTTTTGGTTATGCTTTCTAAGGTTTTGAAAGATAGTGTATTTAGGTAGTAGGAAAATCTGAAGATGGATGATGGAAAGGACTCCTAAACAGAAATTGAAAAGAAACAGAGATGTTAATAAAAAAATCTCTCTCTAGTCTTGTTGATTATTGGAGTATAACCCTTTTAAACATATCAAAATTGGAATTGCTGGCATTGTTAAGGAAAACAATCGTCTATGCTGTAAAGGGAAATATTTATCTTTCAAATTCCAGAATTGCATTCTAGCCAAATACACCAGCCCATTATGGATTTTATACACTTAAAAAGGATTTTCCTTTTCCCGTCCTCCTAAAGCCTATAGATTAAGTCTATAATGAGCCTTTGATGCTTTTAGGGTAAACCTGTTAATTGAATATACTAAAATTCCTGTTTTATATGCTCCATATGAATAAATAATGGCTCAAAAGAGCAAAAGATGGAGTTACTATCACAACTTCAAAAGCATGCAAGTTAGAGAACAGACTAGTTGATTAGTTGTCCTGCCCACCTATATGACAAATAGTTCTGTTTTAGGTGCTGATCCCATAATCAGGCCTGGATATAGGCCTGAGTCTCCTGATCCTAGAGGGAGCACTGCGGTCTATTAACTAATGGAATTATGGATTCGTGTTTAGGAATGGTTCTCTATGCAAACAGAAATCTGAATTCCTATTGGGCTATATATATTTTTCCATTATCTGAATTTGTGGTGTTGTTAAAATTCAACTGAAGCTTGTTATATTATTTTGGTCATACTCCTTGAGTAAATATGATAGACACCACCTACTACAGCCCCCAACAACTTGATGTGTCCACCACAACCATTTTATTGCTGCTGGTAATACCATTATTTACAAGCACAACTAATGGTGCACTACCAACATGTCACCAACTTCGTTGTGTTTCAAGTATCAATGATGAGACTGGTAATGCTTCTATCACTTTTATCGCTAGTGGTACCAGTGTACCCGTGGGGATTTGCTTTGAATGGGGTGGGGATTCCTTGATTCACCTCTCCATGGGGATGGGTGGAATTCCTTTCCCATTGAGCGAGGTGGGGCGGGGATGGAGAGGATACTCCCCACCCCGGCCCGTGAGGATCCAATAATTATATTTTAAAGTTATTATTATATATAAATAATTAAATATTTAATAATATAAATTTTAATTGTTATATTATGTACATCTTACTATATATAATATATATTTTTTCTTAAGTACTAATCTAAATTATATATATGTTTATATATATAACTGATTTGCTTAATAAAATATATATTTATTTATAATTAATATAGACACTATAGTTATATTCTTATGTACTAATCTAATTTATGAATTATTTGTTTTTTTCCTAAATGAGTGAACTTTTAAATTATGTATGAATGTCTATAAATTATTTATGGATATTTATGTATTATATATACTTGTTTTAATTAGTTAGCTTTTAGATTTATATGACTGTAATTTTGTTACGTACTATCATATTTTGTGCGTATTAAATTAGTTATTTTATTATGTAAAATTGTGTTATTAATATGTTACTATTTATTGTTTTTTAATTTAAAAGAAAATTACTGGGATGGGGACGGGGACAAATTTACCTCCGTTAGTATGGCGGGAATGGGGATGGGGATTCTCTGTTACAATAGGGATGGGGATCATACTCCCCGCCCTCACCCTGTTGCCAAGCTTATACCGGTGTTGCTGCCATATGATTGTCACCACCTGCTCCAGCAGTTTCATCATTGCTGTCCGCTACTAATCTCAATTATCATTGCCTTAGCAATGGCAACCACATATTTGAAAGAATAATTCTACCACTGCTGGTGCTTTGACCACTCAATATTAGCACCTCACTGTTATTAGCTTTGCCATAATTACACAATACTGTTGCCTTCTTAATTTCCATAAGTAAATATAATTATTGTCTTCTAAATTCTTACTCTTTCATTCAGTATTAGTTTTAGAATTTTTTTTTTCCATTTGACTAATCCCATTATAAATGCAATCTAACTGGAATAATAAAAAGTACTATACAGCAAGGGCAAAAATGAATGCATCTTGTAATATTATTAGCGAACAATGCCAAAACGAAGGATTTTCTAGTTTCTTAATATGAAAAAACTGGAAATTAAAAACCAAAAATTATTACTGCAAGTAAACAAGGTGTTAAAATGCCAAATACGGTTAATCAATAGAAATTGGATAGAATGGGATGCTATTATGCTAAAACCAAACTATAGGTGGATTTGCATTAGAAGATATTGAACTAGAAAGGCTTGTAAAAGTTCTAGAGAAGAAGGCCTAAATAGTGCATTTTCTAGTTTTCCTGATAAGAGAAATTGGAATGAGAAACCAAAGACTGCAATTCCTTAAATCTCTAATGGTTAGAACTAGAACTGAAAAAAGTGAAGGTCAAGAAATATTTCTTTCAGAAGATTGAGAAACTGATTCGATTGGTGGTTGGACCAAAGTACCTCCAACTATCTCTATCTGGTGTTCTAGAGAAACAAGAGGAATTAAGGATATCATGCAGCAATATAAGATCATTAGTCTCTTTATAACTGAGGCTCTTGGAAAAAAAAAAGGTTTCTTCATCACTGAGGCTCTTGAAAATGAAAAAATGACTAAAAAAAATGTAGTTATACTTTATGTATTTCTTTTAGCTTGAAAGTAGCAATTATGTTGTCTGACACTTTTGTTCTAGTTATAGTGATGCTTGCTTTGCAATTTCTGCATCATCTGTCAATTTATACAGGATTTATTATGATATCTGAATAGGTGGAAAAGATACCTTTCTGAACCATAAATTATCTTTTAAAACAGATATTTTGTCACCCCAAACATCATTGTCCATTGTCACTTCAAATCAGCAGGAGAAGATCATGAAAACCCCATCTACGGGTGATAGTCTAGGTGAATCTTCTTCATCTGGAACAGGGATCTGTGAACCTGCAACATGTAAGTTACTGAACTTTGTCTTTTTAAATACTGTAAAGGCTTTTCATATATTTTATATCTTCTCATAGTTGGTTAATGTACTGTACTGGTAAATTTATTTGCTGCAATTATTTTCTACAGCAGAAGGCTTTATTCGAGGAAGGTCTTATAATATCAGGATGGATGACCAAGTTCTTCTGAGATTCTCCCCAAGAAATTCTGATTCCACTTATTACTTCAGTGATATGGTAGGGCTGTTTTACACGTCTTTTCAGAATTTAAAGCCTCATGTTTTCCTTACTTATTCTGTTGACAGATTGGTGGAACTCTTACATTTTTTCATGAAGGATCCAGGAGAGTCCTTGAGGTGAGCACCAAAAGAAAAATAAAACACACATTCCTTGACCTATGAACGTTTTGTCTTTTGTCTATTGAGCCACTAGCTTTTTTTGTTTTATTCTACATTATTTTAGTTGTGGAGGACTTTGTTAATGCCCATAACACAAAATTATTAAAATGATCAACAAACTCTGTAAGAAGTATATATAAAAATTAAACAACTTCCACTATGGAATATGAAGTGGATGGAATTGAAGGAAAATGAAAAAGAAGCTGGGAATTAGGGTTTAAGTTGCTTCCAAATTCTCAGCAGTGTCCTTGCCACATGTTGTGAGTGATTGAAGGAACTCTATTCCATAATTTCCATCTTCTGCTATGAAGGCATAAAGTTGACAACTAAATATCCAAACTGAAAACAACAAACAGATCAATAAATATTATTGACCTGCCCAACCGAATTGCAACAAAGAGGAATCTGATAAATCAGAGGGCACATAGAAATTGGTATGAACAACTCAGTTGAGCAGCTCATGGATATTGATGGATTAAATTGTTTAGGAAACATTATTCTAGTGGTGTTGTTCATTTGAGACTTTGGAATTGAGGGGGTTTGATGTGGAGGGTGCTAGATCTCACCCTTTTTTGAGATGGAGTACCTTCAGTTTTATCTTATTTCATTCATAAAAACTGCCCTAAATAAAGGGAACGACAGGTAATTTTCCAAATTTAGGGCTTAGTTTCATTGTGAATTTTTAATATTCTGTTGTCTCATTCTTGAAAGAAGAGAAAAGTTGAAAAAAATAAAAAAGATTTTTCAAGAGAGACACTTTTCCCTTGATTTTATGGTTCTTTTAAATGTACTTGAGAAAGCAGGTTGAAACTTTGGAAGAATTGAGAAGAAAAATGAACACAAAAAGTTGATTATCTATATATATCTTTTATAAAAAAGGTGGTTCTTAATAATTGAATGATATGGAACAATTATAGGGTTTAATTGATTAACATCTTAATGTTTTATGAGAGAGAGAAGAAGAAGAAGAAGAAGAAGAAGAAGAAGAAACTTTCTTTTTTTTTTTCCTTTAATTAACTTTCTTGCCCTTATGAGCGCTCAATTTCACATTACACTTGTAAAACTAGCTCTTAAAAAGTCCTCTATGTGTCTACAAGTAAAAATATGGCTCAATGCAGAGTAAAAGCATAGGGACTCGATAGGTGTATAAAGGAGTCATGTTACTAATGAGTTAATCAAACGAAACTTTGCGGAATATTCAAACTTGACACAACTTTTGATGAGTAAAGCGCAAGTAGTTTCAGTATTAAGTTGATCTGTGTTTAAGTATTAAAATACTCAATTGTAGTACCTAGTTGATCTTTAATTGAGTAATTTATTTTTTATAGTTTAAATATATTTAAATATTACATATTGTATTTAAATGAAAACATATATTTACAATGTTGGTTTAAAGATACATATAATAAAGACGCAGGTCTTTTTAAGATTGACTCAAGCTTAGTCAATTTTATTCTAGTTGTACTTTCTAGTTGATTAAACTTTTCTTTTAATTTCTAATGATCACTGAGTTGAGTTGAGTCAAGCTAAGATCTGAGTAACCTGAATATTGAATCAAATGTAGTTCGAGACTTTGAGTACAAAAAATAAAGATCAATCAAGTTCAGGTTGAGCTTAAGCTCTACATTATATTCACTTAACTTACTTGCACCCCTAGAATTCAAATAACAAAACTTTAGGAGTCTAACAATTACTTCTAAAAAATAAATATTTGAATGGACAAATATCTGGAACGGGTTTGACCTCTCTAGAGAGCTGTGTTGACAATTAATACTTACAGTATTATAAAGAGTTGCATCTAGTGGTCTCTTGAGGGATCAAACTGGAAACTATTTCTGTGTGTACTACTGAGGTTGATTGGAAAGATGGAATTTGCAGGTCTCAATAACATTGGAAACTTCAGAGATTATAAATCGTCATTTTATTCATCCTTCTCGCAGGAATTCCCCAATAATTACAAAGGTAATATGCATGCAATTTTTGAACTAATATGTTATGTCTGACAGAAGTTCTTTTCTTAGAAAACTATGTAACTTTCATGATTTATCTGATCTATTTTTCTTGTGGCATGTGCATAACTGTATTTTTTTTTCATTGATAATTATCTCACTGGAAGTACTATATATTTTTCTCACTGCTATTACTGTTTCATATTTACTTGCCTATCATCTTGCTTGTAGAAAGCATGGAATGCTTCCAATATCTTGTAAAACCAAAGGTACTGGCAGTGAGTAAAACACTGTCAAATTCTTTTGCTTGGATATTGCAATCTATCTGATAGATAGTCCTAATTCATTGATGCCTGAGGCTGTGATCTGGTTGTATTTTTGCTTTAGCTATTTAATTGAACGTGCTTGCACAATATCTAAAGACTGAAGTTAGCACTTAGCAGAGAGCTTAATTTCTTATTTTGAAGTATCCTGTTCGCAAGTGGCTGTAATTAGTTCATCTGTTCATGTGATGGAGTGACCTTTTACTATCAAATAAAAACTGCTTTTGTTAGGAAATAGCAAGCCAATAACAGATCGGTAATAAAAACTTCAATGGAACACAGATGCAAAAATGAAGAGAAACATAACTTTCATTCTTTTATCAAATCGTTTACAATATTTCCAGCGAAAGAGAATGATTACAAAATGAAGAAGGAAGAAATAAACAAAAGACACCACAGAACCCGGGGTTGATACCCCTTCTCTAGCAAAACTGCAGAGACCAGCTAAAAGCTTCACAAAAAGACAGACCCCCCTATTCAATACTGCACTCTCCCTCTTTACATAACTAACTTTGTATGAATTACTAAACAGCCCTTCCCTTCCCTTCTCTGTCCCTTTCTTCCTTCTGGAATATACCCACCATACAGGCTGCTGCTCCCTTGCTAAGCCCACATTTTCTTCAGTCTGCTCCACTACTAAGCCTGCATTTCCTTTGTTCTGTCTCCCTTCTCTATCAGCTTTCATAATGTGAGACTAAAGTAACAGAAAGCCAGATTTCTAACTTGTTAGCATATGCCATATTTGGCCTAGAAATTGCAACCAGTTACTGTTCCAAAACTTATTACGTTGCGCTATTTTGTGTGTCATATATCGGGCAGAACTTTTTTCAAATGTAAATTAAATGCAATTTCCTCTACACTTGACTTTTTACAAGAATAAGAAAGTGTATCCTTCTTAAAGTATATCCGTTTATCTTCAGAGTTATTTTAGTCTAAATCTTTTACATGTGTCAATCTGTGCTAAGATTTTTTTCTCTTGCCTACTAATAGAAGAATGTGAATTATCTTTAAATCAAATATACAAGCAGTCTGATGTATGAACCGGAAGTAGCAAAGCCAAACAAATTATTATGCAATATTAAATTTTACTGGCTAATTTAATGTCATGGACTTCAAGCTTAAACTTAGAACCTGCCTAGTGAAAGACTTTCCATTTTATTTTATCTGCCTGGTGAAAAAGGTAAATTCTTATTTAATGGCTTCTATGTTGTATGATACATGTAGGTGCAGAGTGATTATCATGAGGTTGTTGCGGATTTAGTGCAGACCAGCTTTCTTTTTTCAGTTCCCATGGATGGGCCTATGTCATTTTCAACTCCGCATGTCTCAGTGCAATGGGCTCTACGATTTGAATTCCTTACCACTCCGAAGAATGTGGATTTGGCAAGGTATTCCACTATGAAAGTTACTTGGAGAAATTGATGCAAAGGTTCTTTTGATCTTTAAGAATAGATTTCCCAGTTAATGCACACTGGTGCTGGCAAAGATTAGAGAATATCTGTTCTGTTATCAATTTTGAGGAAAAAAATGTGTAATGGTTGACTGCAGTTTTGATGTCAGTTAAATCCTTAGCATGCTAAGATTAAACTTAGGGGAGGATTTCTTTAGATATGTGTTTAAATATAAAATGGGAAGAATTTCTGAAACGTCAATATAGAGACATTGTGCTTCTTGAGAAGGTTTGGCAGTGTAAGTTGGTTGACTGAAATCTAAGCAATTCATAATTTCAAGTAACATCTTGTCAGCTGCTATCATCCCTCCAAGGCATAGTTGCTAAAGGCATGCCTAAGGTTGTAAGGTGCCTGCGGCTGGCTTTAGTGCTACCAGAGTCAGGGGAGTTTATCTCAGTGCTCTCTCTCACTGGTAAAGGTTATCACCACTTGAAAATTCCCAGTCTACTAGAACTAGTTAATGGAAGTCACTTGATTATGCCTAATCTGGGAGTCGCCAGATTCTTGCTGGGTCACCACCTATGGAATTGCAGGATGCTGATCTTTCTGTTTCCATTATCCAAGTATCTCAAACCTCTCTCGCACCTTGTTTGGGGCACTCTGCAACCCTCTTTTGGCTCCACTATTTCTGTCAATAACACTGAAAAAGTTGTTACTTCGCAGATACGTTCCTCAGTTTATATGGTTGCATGGTTTTCAGCAGTTTTGCCATCTCTATTATAATAAAAGTCTTCTAATTTTCCAATTTCAGATATGAGCATCCTCTTCTGGTAGATGGTAGGGATAAAAGTGACTGGGTTCTCCCTATAATCGTGCATGCACCTCCACCTAGTACTCCAGCTGCCAAAACCCGAGATGAGAAGCAATTTTCTTTGGAACCATTGTGGGTTCGTACCTGAAGGTACAAGTATTTATATTTACTAATTATATTTATTGTATAGATCATTTATCAAGGAATTTAATTAGCTTCTTCATTGACATGGTTAAATTAAAGACTTCTTTTGAAAGAATTTCCTTTTTCAAAGATTTATTTTCTGAGAAATTTAAGATCTATTCAGTGGTTTTCTTTTGTTTAATAAAATTTCTCAAAATATCATCTGAAAATTAATATGGGCAGGTGACTAGTGATTTTTTCTCAATTTGATTTTAGTGTTGTCTAATTCAGGTATTTAATATGGGTTTTTGAGCTAATCAAGATTGCAAGGCCAAGTGAAATTGTGCTCTTTTAGGAGGACTTATGACTTGTGGTGAGGAGCCGCACTTAGATCCATTCCCATGCAGGTAATTGTTGTTGCATTGTGTTAAGCTATCATGTAAAGATGTGCAGAAGCAGAAGGAATTTGATACAATTCCCCATATGGGTATCTTTGCTCACTGTAACGAGTGAATATCGACTTTTAACGTTTGGCTGCTAACACGAAAACCTTTCAGAGTAAAATTGGATTCATAAACATTACAAGCAGTCGGTATAGACTCAGAAGTAAATCTATGGATTTTGGGGGCTTGAGCGGTTTGTGTGATTGGTTTTGCTGCATAAAATGCAGTCAATAACTTGATAATATTGTTTGTATTAGTAGTTTTGGAGTGATACCCAGTTATTGTTGAATTCAGTATAGCTACATCTCAATAGTTTGATGGAGAAATTATAAGTGTAGAACCAAACCTGCAAATATCAATTTGCACATTTTTTAGACAACCACTGCAGTTCTGTATGGATCTATTAGTGTTTTTGCATACCCCAAATCTTATTTCTGGCATTCACTTTCCAGAGCATCTATATCTATGCAATTGCTTTATAATTGCAAAGTATGGCCTTCGCTGTCATATAAATAAAATTTTAAATACATTTTTAAAATATATTTTATTCCTCCAATTGATATGCATTTCAATTTATGAGATTTAATTAATATTTTAATATATTATATTCGCTGTTAATAATTAAAAATGTTATAAAATAATAAAAGTGATATCCATTGGAATTTTTTATCCAAATGAAATTTGCTCTTTACTTTTATTTATTGCAAGTTTGCTTGCAATTATTCGAAGTGTGAATTCAGATTGCCAATTTTTTTTTTTGGATGATTTCGAATTTGGAGTTGAATTATTTCAAATTGTTTATATTATAAAGTAAAAAAGAAAGCAACATATTACACAAAATTAATCTTTTAATTTAGTTCTGCAGAAACACATGTAATTAAGTAACGTGAGAACATAAACTAATTAATACAAAATTGAACATGATTATACTTAATAATTGATTGGATGATTAATTGTTCATATTCATAAATCTAGACAAAACTAAGAATGGTGTCACGTACCCTTCCATGGCTACTGATAAAGAATCTGCCGCTGGAAAATGATCGCTTCATCCTTTTACTTCTATGGTTGCCACCACCACACTTCACTTGCCCTGAAGAAAGTTGTTTTGATGATGATCCAGCAGCTTCTTCTTCTGATAAGCAATCTTGTTCTTGATTCATTCTCAACATATCCGCAATGGAAACTCTATCCATTGAGAATGATCTTCTAACATGTTCCAATCTTTCAATCTCTCTCATCTCAATTATTGTATCTCTCTTCTCCAAGTTCCCCAAATCGCTAAGAGCCCGAACCGGAGTTCTCTGAGCTGCAGGATCATCGTTTTGTACTGTAATGTCTTGTTCAGAATCAGAATCTTGGGCTTCCAACACTGGAGGCGGCGGCGGCGGCGGCGGGGGGAGAGGCAATGAAGAGGTAACATAAAGAATGTTAGAGCGACACAAAGGGCAATTTGAGTGAGATTGAAGCCAAGTATCAATGCAAGAAACATGGAAAGCATGGCTGCATTTAGGCAAGAGCCTTATGCTCTCATTTTCTTGAAATTCGCTGAGGCAAACAGAGCAGTCTGTGCCTTCAATCAAACCATCTCCTTTTTTGTACTTGCACATTGTGATTTTCTTGATCAGAGCTTCATCTAACCCAGTTGTGGAAACATTCCAAGGTTCATGGAGAACTGGGTCTTGATCTTGATCGTCCTGGTGATCAAATTCTTGATTTCTCTCATCTTGATCGTTATTCTCTCTTCTTCTATTACTACTGTTCCCACAATATTTAGAAATTATGGTATAGTAACTCACTAGAATTAAAGCACTAGCCAAAATCCCAATTATTGCAATGATCAAAGGAGAGAAAGTTGAGCTTGAATTATCATCTGAGAAATCATCAAAAGGAGGAGGAGGTGGAGGGAAGATTATATAACACCATTGTGGACAGTGCAAGCTACAAAATCCTTGAGAACAATCTTTAATATTCATATATGGAATCCAAGTTTTTGGGGTGTCTAATGAAGCCATGAAAAGCAAACCTTCATTAATTTTCAGCGAACAAAAGAATTTGATAAGTAAAAGCAAAACCCATGTTCAATCTTTGTGAGCAATGTCATAAAATGTTGATTTCATAGAAGAAAAGAAAAATTAAAAGAGAGATAAGTTAAGAGACTATACCTTAAAATTTCTTTTTTGATAGTGATTATATGAGCAAGACTATATAAATTGACATATTGTAGATTATTTGGACATGAAGAGAGATACAACATTTGGTAAGAAAAACAGTAAAGCAGAGATTGTTGATGAGAATCTTTTTCACTTTGCTTTTTCTTGTTCAGGTCTTCTCTTTTCTTTTTAGCACTGTTTTTGAGAAATAAATCAATAATGGATTGTTGACTCAGGGGAGAGTGAAATGTTGGTTGGGAATTCATTAAAGTAATCAATGCCTTTATTATTGTTGAAGCCAATTGCAGTTGGGAATTTGCCTTTATTATATCTCTTATTCATATACTCATTAACAATCAATAATGTACCTCACTAGAGTTGTCCAAAACTAATCCACATAAACTGAAATCAAATTGAATATATTCAAACTAATAAGTTTTAGTTTAGTAGTAATAATAGAGACGGAAAGATTTCGAATTCGAATTTCTAAAAAAAATTGAATAATTGCTTAAAAAAATAAAAGGAACCATCATGAAATTGAGCCTCCCACTAAACGAATTGAAAGGATTGGCCTAACCATCTAATTAAGCATTCTGGACTTATTTTATACAAAAGGAAGGCTTTTATGTTAAAAGAAAATGGTAAAATAAAATAAGAAAAACTGAAAAAGGGAAGATTATATTTTGGGAACATAATTATTAAAAATAAAAAAACTGTAATGCTTAATTGTTTATTTGTCTGTAAGAACTAAGAAATTCATCTGAGTGCTGTTATGTGGGGCTTTTTTAAATGGTCTTAGATTCCACCAGAAATTTGCATATATTCTCCCAAATACTCTCTTTTTTCTAGCACTTCAGCTTTCTCCAAAGTGTCTGTTTAGGATATTGTTGTGATTACAATACCTTTTAGAAAAAAATGATTCTTCAATTATTTTGACTTTATTAGTAAAATATGTGAAACCTTTTGACAACTCTAAATATAAACTATTTATATAATATTTATTTTATACAATATGAAACAAATAACATTTATTGATTCTTTCAATTTATTTAAAAAAAAAAAAACCAATGGTGAAGATTAGCTCTATGTTATTAAAAATAAAAGAGGCAGAGAGACAGATCAGTCAAAATGCTTTAAGGTAAAAAAGAAATGTCATTGAATTTAGTACCTAAGCTTGTGTCAATTTTAGATCAAGTGACAGAAATCTGATTCAAACAAATTCTCTCTTAACCACTGTTTGGTCTTCTGTCATTGGTTACCTTTTCTCTTCTTTTCATTCTCTTCTTCAGTGCTCACCAATTCTACTTATTTCAAGAAGTTGCCTTTATATATATATATATATATATATATATATATATATTGAAGAAAGGTATTCTTCTCTATTAGTTTCCACCTCTTCAACACCTTCTCCTTTTTGTAATATAAGAAGGGGGAAAATCAAGCATAATGATGGAGAGAACACTCTGCTCTACTTTGATAATAGTGCTGCATAAATATTTCCAATCTGTAGCTAACTAGCTACAATAAGGTGCTATATCCACATGATAGAGTTTCAGTAAGCAGTTGCAAATTGCAATATAAGAAACAAGACATTCTACATTTAAAAGATCACAGGTAAATACATTTTGTGAACCAGTTCTATACAAATTTGGCAAAAGGGAAAAAATCTTAGTCCAATGAACTAACAAAGTGTTAGAAAAAAAGAGAAGAGGAATAAAAAATAAGCAGGGCACTGAACACCTTCCATCACATTCATGCCTGGTTGAGATTGCTGCTGCTATATTTGTTCTGTCAATCTGCAAATCAAGAAAAAAATCACCCGAATAACAAGTAATCTATTTCTCTTCAGGCTGCTCCAAATTTTTCTCCTCTTGCTCATTGCTTCCAGGTTCATCAGCCGTTTTTTCACTAAATTTAAGGCGGAGTGGTCGACCCATCAATTCCTGCTGGAAATATAAGGGAAGGATCACATATCCCTTATCCCAATCAAAGACACGCTGATCTACGGTTTGAGAGAAAAATGCATATGACTCTGATGTAAGAAGAATAAGAATTTTATGAGGCAATTACTGTGAACATATGTACATAGACACATGTAAGCTTTGAATAAAATGATCATCAATGCACACTATATGCTTGGATGGTCATTAAAATGCTTTGCTATTCAGGATTTAAAATGAATCTCAAATAATCCCTACACATAAAACTATATCTTTTGCGTCTCCCACTTTGCTCAATGGATCCCATCCCATCATTTTATGGTAAAACGTGCAGGTTCCCAGTAACCACAAAATCCATGTTAATCAATCACCAGAAATATACATACAGTAACAGAATATCATGGCAAGCATAGACTGAAACTGCAATCACGGTTGCAGCCCCACAGTTGCACCTAATGGAAAAATGGAAAATTTGGCCAAAATAAAAAGTTGCATCTTGCTAATGAACATGAGCACATTAAAATAAGACAAAATCTTAACATTTTATTCATTATTATCAGTCAATTTTGGTTACTAGTGCAAGACAATGCAGATGAAAGACAAAACCTCATTCCATCAATAAATAGATCAAGCAAAAATTTTATATAGCAAGGGGTTTACATATTTAGATTGAAAAGGAAGTAAACTAACATGTAAAATGAACCAAGAAGTCAGGAATTTGGGCAACAAAAGCCACAAAGGCAAGTCTAACCCTTTTCACTGATGATAGCTGTAATTTCTACTGCTTAAGCCATCAAAACAACAGTCTTGCAATTTTTTTACCTGTCTACTACATATTGGCACAGTGGTAATGGAACATCCATTACCTTAATGGCAGTCACTCAAAACCAAAAAAGGGAAATTCTTTGAGATAATAGTTGATTTTCCATGTCGTAGGTTGTGAGCTTAAGTTGATAGATAAAGTATTTTCTTTTACCTTCAGTTAAGCTATAGAAAGGTTTAAAAAGATGCACACAAAAAAAAAGCTTTGTACTTCAGATTTGCTGGACACAGATCAAGAGTTTGTCTAAGAAATGATAAAAGATCATCTCAGAAGAGTACCAACAAAATAGTAATGAGTTTGAAGAAATTGGAAGCCAAAGAAATTGAATTTAGAAGTAGATCAAGAATGAATAACTTCATTGCTTTCTTTTCTCCCTATATGAATGTTACATTATCCAAAACTATGAAATCTAAAAAGCCATTGCGTTATGACTGAGAAAATAAGATTCTATTAAGTAACTGAAAACCTCAAATCAGAGATCAGAACACAAAGCTGCAACTACATTTATGATTTCCCAACTCGTCCAAACATCATAATTCAACCTATGAAAGCAACTAAGAGGTTCCTAATGTCCATCCAAATGAAAATAAAAATCCGTTAAAATGCTGGTGCAAGAAGTTTATTTTTGTTTACCTTTCCATCCAAAGCAGAAATTGCAGCCTCTGCTTCCTCTCTTGAGGCAAATGAGACAAACCCATAGCCAGAAGATCTTCCTGTAGGACTATCAAAGACAACTCTACTTGAAACAGGGTTGAAATTAGCAGAGAAAAATTCTCTCAGATGCGTTGCTCTAACTTTCCAAGCAAGATTCGACACATAAAGCTTATGCCGTGTTTCCTTGGCAGGGGTACCTGGAGAAGGTGGAGGCGAAGGTTTCTTGAATCTCTTTGCAAATTCCACCCTAATGATCCTTCCTGACACTTCCTGCAGTCACAACATGAAAAACATCTTGCAAGTAACCTCAATTAGAAAGTGGGAATGGCAATTGAATTTAGAGGAATGCTAAATATCTTCTCTTTTAGCTTCTCCACATTACCTTGTTTACTCTATGAATTACTTCTAGCACTTTCACATGCCGCAATGGCAGTCATTTCTCATGGGGGCACCAAAGTGAAAAGAAAAATGCTAGGAGTATCCGCAGAGCGGAGAAGATAATGAGGATAAGATAAACGAGAAGATTTTTTGCTTTTCTCCTGATTTTATACCTATTTTATGACAACAACTAAGTGCTACTTTGCAAGAATTAGAATTTCAAGATGTCAGAAAACTGAACCAAATGGGAGAGAAAGTAAAACATCAAACATCCCTGTGAAACAAGAAATTCAATGGTAAATTCGATTGCTAGAAACTTAAAGACCTAAAATCAGATCACTTAGATCACAAGCAACAAAATGATAGCCTTGCATATTGCAACAAACAGGAAAGTATCCAATAAAGTCCAATGAATGAACTCTAATTGAGGAAAAAGCTAGCACTAAAAGATGACTAATCATAAAGAAATCAGATAGCTGCAACGAACAAAGTAGTGGAAAGGGAACTATCCACCAGAATGTCAGAACAAGGCAAAATTAAGATCAAATAAAAACTGTAAATGGCGTACATAGGAGTCAAATTTATCAACAACCGCCTGAGCGTCAATCCCTGAAGCCATCGTGACAAAAGCAAAGCCCTTACTCCTCCCGTCCTTTTGCTTTATAATCTACAATTTCACAAACATGAAAACCAGGAAACCCACACTTATAACCATTAAAAGTTCCAAAGAAAATATACATGCCAACAGACAGACAACCTCAACATCTTTGACAGTCCCACATTGGCCGAAGAGGTCTTTGATATCAGCAACGGAGACAGACCAAGGCAAATTGAACACAAAAAGCTTTCTCTTTTGGCCAGATTCCTGGGTTTGCTGTGGAATCTTATCTGCAGATACTTCCTGTACAGCAGAGCATTGTCCAAAGGCAAGCTTTCGAGTTTCTGAATGGGTGTTGATGAAAGGAGACAAAGGAAAATCTCGGGAAAGTGAAAGGGTAGAAGCGTAAGTGTGCAGCTTCAGGAACAGTGGTCGAGGTTTAGAAGATGATAGAACTTTGATTTTGCTAGAGGAAGAAGAAAGATGGGGCGGGAAGAAAGACGAAGATGCAGCCTCCAATGCCGCCATTACTGTGATAACTAACAATAACATTTTGAGATAAGAACCAACTCAAATCTAAGGAATCCGACAATTTTATGGGGGTAATATTGTAATTCCGCAATGTATACATTTCGATACTACATTTTTATATTTCTACAATTTTTTTTCAGTAAATAAATTTAATAATTCTGATAGAGCAACAAATTTAAGTGTTTTTAATATTAAATTTCAAATAGTTTGTATTTTGAATAAGATTTTTTTTTTCTTTAGATATATTAAAGTTTTATTTGTAACTGATAATTTAATAGTTAAAAATATAATAATTGATTATGTAACTGATTAGATTAAAGATATTTTATAAAAGTAAATATAAAATATAAAATGACATGAAAAGCATACTTATATTAATTAAAAAAACTATACATAAATCTATTTAAATACACAATACAAACTAATTATATATATATATATATATATATAAAATTGTGGATTTAGAAACTGTATAGAGTGGAATCATATATATGATATAAATTTTAATTATAAAATATACATATGAAAATAAATAATAAAAATTTTTTATAATAGATAAGTTTTTATATTTTTAAAATAGTATATAATTGCATCATTACTAATATTATTAAATATATCATTTTCAAAAAAAATGTTTGAAATTGCTATTAAATGTTTTAAAAATAGATTTTAAAATTTTTTTATTTAATTGACCAATTTTTTAAATTTTTTATAAACTATTTTTTTTAAACATAGTTTTGGAAAAAAATATCTTTTATCTGTTTTTACCAAAATCAGTTTTGAAAATTAAAAAAAATTTAAAAATACAATTTTTTTTTTAAAAACAACATTTTTTCCAAATGCAATGTCAAACATACCATAACTAATCATTCAACCACCAACTACCCATTTTATTTCACAAATCACTCTCTATCAATTTTTATTGTGAAAAATGCTCCAATTATTGTAGATAAGATTAATGTCAATAAAATGCTATATATTTTTACTCTTTACTATCCTTTTTCGAAGTTCTCATATTCCATTTAAATTAGCAAATATTTCATCTCCATGTACATTTATAATATAATTTGAATTGATTTTTTTGCACAATAAATTCAACTGTAAAAAAACTCACTGGGATAAAACTCAGTTACCTTTAATAATTTTCCTTGTCAAAATCATTAAATGAATTATTAGGACTTAAGCATGCAACACACACAAATTTATTATATATTTATCTTATAATTAAAGCAATTATTAAGCTTTTAAACATGTATGTCAATCACTAAATATAATAAATGAAGTTTATAATAATGTAATTTGCTAACATGTGAATATCTTGGATTAATTTTATTTATGATCACTAAATTTTACTCTTATTACAGTAAAATAATAAAACATTTTTTCGTTAAAAAAAAAATCACTTCCAACCAATTTTTCCATTTAGATAACTGGAAAATTGACATGGAAGTTAACATATTAGCAGAAAGCTAATGTCATTAACGGTTGACGTATCACCGAAAATCGGTCTAGAGTGATTTTAATAAAACAAAAACATAATTCAATAATTTTTTGGGATGAAAAATATTTTGTAATTTTACTGCAATAAAAGTAAATTTTAATGACCATTGATGAAATTAACTCGAATGTTTTTCATATTTTTTTGTTTAAATTTTTTTATTCAACATTTTTTTAACTAAAAAATACAAATATTATTTTAAATTATTTTTTGGTAATCAATGCTTTTTTTATTTTTTTATCAACTTTTATAAATAAGTTAGAAAACAATCTATTTATTATATTTTATTGGGTCCATTTTATTTTTTAATAAGTTCATACATGTAATATATTGTATCTATAGTATAATTTATGTAATATATAATACCTATTAATTATAATTTTTGAAAAACTCATGGGGTCATTGTGTGCATCTGCTTCTATATATACATATTAAATAATATAAAAATTATATATATTAAAAATATCTCAACCTAATATAATAAATATATTCACTATCATCATTCAATTATTATATATTTGTACATATTAATAAATTATAATATATTTTTTTTCTAAATAATATACTTTACCGAACAAAAATTATAAGTTAAATTAGATTAAATTTATAGTCAAATTATATTATAATTTAGTTTTGATTTTCAAACAGTGCCTAAGGTTAGAATAAACCTATAAAAAATAAGAATAAAGTAGTTGCTCAAACATTTCATTGCATGGCATAATTAATTAAAATATATTGTTGAATTGAAATAATGTTTGTTATATTCTCATCTATATAAATGTTTCCGCATGTATTGTTAAACGTACCATATGCTATCTTGTTTATATGAATATAATATATTCTTAATTTTTTTCATATGAGTATAAATATTATTTATATTTCATTTCTAATTTATTTTTTATTTGAATTATAAATCAACTGTTAATACTTGCAATGTAGAAATAGATTAATTTGTTTCTATTTGTCTTACTACACTGATAAATGCAGTAAAATACTATTTCAGTCTATTTGTTTTTTCATATTATATTAATATAATTTTCCGTATAAAATGGTAAAAAATTTGCTATTTATTTTCTGAAATTTAATATATTGTATTAGTATTTTTCAAAAGTTTAATATATTGTATTAATATTATCTTAAGTTTGATCTATTATATTATTATCCTCCTAAAAAAAATCAGTAATCCTAACTAATTATAAATATCTTTAAATTTAATCAAATAACTAAATAGTTTAACAAAAATAAAATAGATGAGACAAATAATATAATTTTTAAATTTTAGAAAGCACTGGTTATAATATATCAACTTCAAAGGTAAATAAATATATAGTATTATTTTCTTAAGATTTCGACGTATGAATGATCAAACATCAATTAGGAGGGCTGTTGAAACCATTTTAATACACTAATTAGTCTATTCATTTTTAGAAATATATTATTAAATACTTTAAATTTGGTCGTGTTAACTAAAAAGACATTTTGTTATTTCTGAATTAGTTAACTAAAATAATATAAAAAATATTTTTATTTATTTTTAAAAAATTTAATATTTGGTTAACTTAAAAAATATATTAAAAACTGTCAAATTTGACATTTTGATATCAAATTGATAATATTAATTTTTTTTTGTACTTTTTAAAACAATTAACAATGACAAATTTGATATTTTGTTTGTATATAATGATAAAAACAAACGAAATGAATAGATAGTATATTAAATCAAAATTAAGAGATTTCGTAATATATTTTCAAAAAATAAAAGAATTAACTAGTTTATTCAACTAAATATGAGGGATCATAATAATTTGTCCCTTTAATTATCAACTCCTATTTACACTTTGCAATATTTAGAAAAAAAAATAATTTGATTTTTTTATTTTTTTTATATGAAAAAACGAAAAACTGAAAATTCCAATTTTTTCATAAAAAATAAGTAACTGCTCCCATATGTTCCACTCTAAGTATCGTTTAAGCTAGTGTTACGAATATTAAAAATATTATTTAATATACATCATAATATATAAAAGTAAAATAGGTGACATATAAATTTACCAAAAAAATCATTTTGATTGTATTAGTTAATTAAATTAATTTTTTCATTTAATAATTTAATCATTAGTGAATAATATTAACAATTCATTAATTAGAAGTCTAATTCCATTAGGACCAGATAACTATATTTTTGTATATAAAAAAAAAAATTAATATTAAAGGAAAAGAAAAACAAATAACTAATATTAATATTACTAATATTAAAAGGAAAAAAAAACGTGAAATGCATAATACAAAATTTATAGTAAATATTAATTTATTTCAAAAAATAATAAAAGTTAATATTATCAATTTAATTATATAAATTAATGAATATTGAAATTTATAGTCTAAAAAATGTGAAAGACTCGAATTTGGAATATCAAACATTTTCGTCTTCCTATTCTTTTTCTTCTAATAGTAATATAATAATAATAATATATAAAATTAGAAATATGAGGATAAGCAAATTTATCCGTTAATTGGATTAATTTTATCATTTAATAATTTAATTTATTAGTGAATAATATTAATAATTCATTAATTAGAAGTTCAATACTATTAGAGTTAGATAATTATATTTTATATATAAAAAAATAAATAACTAATATTAAAAAATAATTTAATAAAAAATATTAAGAAGTTACGCTAAAAAAAATAATTTGTGCATAGTAAATAAATTAACTATAATGGATAAAATAATTTATACATAGTAAATAAATTAACCATAATTAACAAGATAATTAACGAACTAAATAATTTGGTGTAGTTTTTTTTATTTATAGTATGATATAAAAATTAAATATAAATAATTATAAATATAAAAATGACTGATCTCCATAACTTGAGATCCATAAATTCTTATAAAGATAAAAAGTACTGTACAATTGTAGTACATAGAGCAGAGCGCTGAAGTGACAGGCGGGCAGCATTAAATACGCGTGTGGCTTGAGCACGACCCGAAATGGCTTGCATAAATGATAAACTAATAATCATATTCTAACAATGTCGACTTAAATCATATTATGCTAGAGAATGACAAGACACACGATGGTGGAGAATATTATAAATGCCCTAGCTAACATGCTCATGGGACAGGTAAAACTGGACACTTTTTCAGCTATATTTTCTCATATATTTTATTTTTCTTGCTAAGTATCAGATTAACTTTAGCAGGACATTCTGGTCAATTTTTCCTTTTCAACCTTGCAAGAACACAAAGCCAGGGAAACAAGAATTTATCACCTATCAACCTAAAAATGGATATTGCATCAGCTTCTCCTAGATGCTATTTTTTTGAGGCAGGAATCCAGTATGTTTTTTTGTCTTTCCATCAAACTTTCTCATGCAAAAAGTACCAAGTACACTAATTCATTATATGCCTTGGAAAATTGATTAAAATAAAAAAGGAAAATATGATGTTGCTAATTCATTATGGGGACTCATAATATATTTTTATTAAATTATTTTTTAATATTAATTATTTATTTTTTTATCTATAAAATATAGTTATCTAGTTTTTATAAAATTGGACTTTTAATATTAATATATTCACTAATAAATTAAATTATTAAATGACAAAATTAATTCAATTAACTAATGCAATTATGTTAGTTTTTTGATAAATTTATCAATTTCTCTTATTTTGATTTTTATATATAGTATAATATGATATACATATTAAATTATTTAATAATTATGTTTTATATAATTTAATAATTATATACTATAACATGTTATTTGAAAAAGAACTAGGGTTTAAAGGAAAAGAAAAATTATAATCTATAAGCTTTTTTTATATTATATTCTAACTTTTTTATCTAAATAAACTACTTTATCAAATAAAAATTATTATTCAAATTAGATTATTTTTATGGTCAAAATAAATTATAATATAATTTTGTGTTATCAAACATTACCTAAATTTTCAACTAATATATTATAAACTACGACTAGATTATCAAATTGCTGCTATATTATTAAATATAGCCTAACTATCCGTATGAATTGTAAAAAGTTATACCCAATCACTAGCTTTTACTTCTATTAATCAAATATTTAATTTAATTTTTAATTTATTAAACCAGTAAAAAATTAAACTATCTAAATATTCAATTCAGTTAAAAGTTAGGAGTACAAACTAAATTAGATAGACATTAATCTTTTTTATAATTTTCTCAAAATCATATTAATGTCGTGATCAATCCTAAGAGCACTTAGAGTGGGAGACAATCAGTTATAGAGTTCCCGACAGGAAGGAGAAGTTGATTTTTTTTTTTTGGTCATTAATTTAATTCCTAAAAATTAAAATGATATTTCCTTTTTTTTTTTTTTTGAAAATAGTATAATATTTCATAAAACCAATATCTTTCTCTATAATAAAGCAAAATGCGCCGTTTTAGTTTCTTTTTCTTTTTAATCTTTGGCTGTAAAATGACGTCGTTTTTTACTAAGTAAAAGAGCATCGTTTTAAATCCATCTAAGTTAAAAAAAAAAAGGAATAGACTAATGAACTGGACTCACTATTGGACCTACAGATTGTAAGCATTTTGAATCTATACGGCTATTTATTTAATTATATTTCCATATTAATATATTTATTTAATTAATAATATTTATTTATATTTATTATGTAATTAATATTATATGTTTATTTTTAATATATTTATTTAATTTAATATTTTTAAGTAATATTAATACTGTATTTAATTAATATAATAATTAAATTCATTTTTAATTAATATTCAATTTAATTTATATTAAATTGAATTTAAGAATTTGAGTATTTATAATCTTCCTACCTAATAGAAATTAGATTTTCAAATTACAAAATATGTTTAAAAAATAATCAGATTTAGAAATTAATTTTAAATAAATTAGACATTGATTTTTTTTTTTCATGTAAAAAATTAATATAAATCGCGATAATTTTTTCATAAATTTAATCCATTTTTTCTTTTTGATTCATGTCAATATCCTTCTTACTCTATCTATTGTAACTAGTACAATTATATAAAGAGAGATAACATAATAAAATAGATTAAGAATAAAAGATAAAAAATTTAAATTAAAAAAAAAACTAAAAAGTAAAAAAAAAGATGCTTAAAAAGTTATTTTTTAATAAAAAAAGTTATATTTAAATTTTATTAGTAATTAATATTATAAATAATATTATTCATATTTTTTTTACGAAAAATGTTAAGCCATCGAAAATTTAGAGTAACCAACATTAATTTATTTATTTACTAATATATTATCTGTTCCAAACCAATATTTAACCAATTCTTCTTAAAGAAGTTTATTGAGTTGAATTGGTTTTTAATGAATAAACTATCTGAATGTTAATTTTATTTTTATTCGGTTACCTAATGTTAAGTAAAGAATTAACTTAATAATAATAATAATAATAATAATAATAATAATAATAATAATAATACACTTTTTGCTGCAAACTTTGAATAATAATATATTTTTTAGGTTTATATGAAAAATTCAAATTATATACTTTTTAATTAATAAATTAAAATGAAAAACCTATAAAACTAATAATTTTTTATTATTTTAATTGTATTAAAATTATTTTAATTATATAAAAAAGTATAACTTATATTATAATAAATTATGATGAGAATGTTAGTGTATATAATTGTCGAAAAATAATTAATTTAATATTTAAAATTGAAACATATTAACACATCGAAACAAAAATTATATTTTTATAGACTAGACCGATAATTCTAAATGAAGATTATACAACATACTAAATCAACCAAAATTAAGTAGATAACATTTTTTGTTAAATTATGATAATTGACTATCTGAAAAATTATTTTAGTTTTACCCTAAATTGGTAAAATTTTTTATGAAAGCTTAATTTTTTTTCCAATTTCATTTTTCTTTCTAGTTATTAAGGGATAATAAAATATATTTTACAAAAATATCCAACGGAACGCGTTATCAGATAAAATCACATACACTAGTTGAAGTACATAATTACATGACATATATACATGTATTCATTTTGGAGTATTTTGACCATATGGTCTTTCGAGGGGGCGGTTTACCTTACTAAAAATTTCGCAAATCGGAATGAGTTACCACAAAATTTAAGTAAAAATTTTGAGTTAAAACTTTAAAAATATAGTTATTCTAAAATTTGTTTAGGAACATTTTATTATTTTTTGACGTCATATTGAGTATGAATATAATTAATTTTAATCTGTTAACATTTGTGATTTTGCATAAAAAAATTATTAAATAAATTTAGTCTATCATATTATTTGTAAATTAATCTAAATATCTAATAATATATATTTAATTATTTTTTTCATTAATGGATGTTAATACAATATATATACATATTTTATTCATTCTAAATTAATTATCTTTTTTTAATACTGTATATATATTAAAAAAAATTAATAACCTTATTTATAAAGAAAAAAGAACTAAACAAAATAAACTACCTCTCAATAGATATATTTAAAATTAAAAAAAATACATATAAAATTAATACAAAATTAAAATGGTAAAAAAATTAATATTGTATTTATAAAAGTGATAATTTATTTTTAAAAAAAATATTTGAAAAAGAAGAAATATTACATTATGATTAGATTACACTGCAAATGATTTTCCTAAAAATTTTGAATAAAATAATGATAATAATTCCGCGAATCGAGACACGCTACGTTCTTCCGTAACCATTCACCACTCAGCTCTCAACACGTACAAAAACCAACCACACTAGTTTACTTTAAACAGTCACTTGTCGGGACCCACAAAAGTTGGAATCAATAGCCACGACCGGTCAAACCAAAATATCAATTTAACTTTCTCAAAACAGAAGATTGCAAACACTATTACAAAAATTTTATTTCTCAGTCCACATATAAACATCATATCATTAAGTAACCCCTCTTTTCTTCTCCTATTACATCATCTTTCCACTTCCCTAAATTTTTTTGAAATTAAACCCCCAAAACAGTAATATACATTTTTCTTTAAAATTCTAAAGCCAAAGCCCCAGAATATCCCAAAACTCATATATAATCACCCTAACAAGAAAAAAAAAACCCTATTTTTCTTACATTTGAAACAAACTTTGACACCTTCTATTTGCAGCTGCAGCTGCAGCTGCTGCTATGTACACAATTACCACAGACAACTACCATCCTCGTGTATATTTGGTGGGCTTTATTTCTTTTTTCCTTTTTTTTTTTTTTAATAATTGAACAAGAACCACTAGTAATTATTAATTTAATAATATTCTAGCATTAGCCCTCCCATTGGGGCACGGTGAGGAATTCCCTTTCTTCTTTTGGCTGTTCTGTAACTAACAGATGTTGGGGGTGGGGTAGAGGGGGAGAAACTTCGAAATTTATTGTTGTCGTTGGTGCTATTATTGTTGTAGTTCTTGTTTTTGAACCGGCCATGGCTGCTGCTGCTGCTGTATGAGTCTTCCGAATCAGACACCATTGCCATCTGTTGCTTCTTCTTCCTTTGAAAATTCTTTGATGTCCCCGCCATCTGCAATATTCATTAACAAAAAAGATTCAAACTTTGTTCACAATTCAATGAGAAAACTAGAGAATTGTCAAACCCATAAATCTAATTCAACTTCTTCACTATTGTAATCAGTTGGTAGGTGAGAAATTAATTGATGATATCGTAGTCCTATAAAAGTCAAACTTAACATTTAACCACACAAGACTTGAACTTTCCCCACACTTGCAGAACAAGAAAGAAAACATAATGGTCAACTCAATTGAAATTCCACCTTTTGCAACCCCACATTTTCACTATTTTCTCGGCAGACAGAAAGAAAAAGTAATTGAGCAAAAGAGAAATCAATGTGACAATTACCTTGCAGCCAAGGGAGCAGAAACGAAAGGAATCGAGGAGGCTGCGCTCGCAGACCTCGCAGGTGTTGGTGACGCCTTTTCCAGGCCTAGGCTGAGGCCTTTCATTCAAGAAAACAACTCTAGCACTATTGATCACATAAGTCTGCACACCAGATATGTCGAGAACTTTTTGAATCTCTGATACCCTTATTACATCATGGTAAGAGGATCTCCTTATCTGTCATTCACACACAAAATACAGAGTTAAACAGAGTGCTAGCCCATCCCCTTTTCATGACTATTTCTAAACTACCAGTAAAAACGCATACCCATTAGAAAATTAAAGATTTTTAATGGAATGCTCTGTTTGGATACTGATAAAAACAAAAAATATTGAGATTGAGATTGAACTGTTCATTATAACATGAAAACCAAAATGGGAGAAATCCCATTTTGACTTAAAAAAGTATATGTCACTAAAAGGCAATAACAAGTTAGAAAGCAGCAATTTAATTTCTTGAGATTCCAAATGCCACAAAAGGATCGAACAAAAAGGTAGAAAACTCAGACGCCAAAATGGGTTTTTAATGGAGAAAATGATTGAATAATTGGGCACTGCTATACCTGAATCGCGCGATGGTCCTTATGGTAGGCGAGACAGAAAGAGCACAGAGCACCACCCATGCAATCCAAGCAATACATATTGCATTCACTCTTGTGGGAATCAGCATGGAACTTGCATTGAACAAAGAAGCTTTCTTTTAACAGAGGTTTCAGCCAAGGCGGCCACCTGTTCTCTTCATCATCAGGTCCTCCAGCACCCTACAAAGATACAACTCACTCTTTTAATACCCAAATCAGAGCTCAACGGTAATCAAAACTCACAAAGGAAGCTCACCAGAATAAAAGAACTAATTGTTCTGCATTAAGTCAAACAGCCTAATTTCATCAAAATTCATTATGGAACCAAAACAAAACTAACAAAAAAATGCATTTGAAATCAATAAAGACGGAAGCTTTAAGCAAAACCCAGAAAAGAAGAACAATCCAAAAAGGAAAATATCAAATGCCTATCAATACCATGATTCTCCTGTTCCCGGGCTTGAGAGTGGACTCTTGATTGTCGATCGCCAGCTCGAATAACTATGAAATAAACAGAGCAATTTGCTAAATTATTGAGTGAGAGAGTGGCTTTGGGTTATAGTGAGTGAGAATGCAGATAGAGAACAAAAGAAAGAAATGGAGGCGGCTGAACATGGGGAGAGAAAATGGGGCTGCTTGTATAGAGAGAAGAAAATTGTGAGAAAGAGAAGGGTTCGTTCTTATCTTCAGAAAGTCTACGAAGTCCGAACCTGTATCCGAACCCAAAGCTAAGGTAAGCTAAAGATGCGTTGAGTGCAAGGAACCGACCTTTTAATTTCCCTTTCATTTTCATTGCATTTTCACTTAAAAATTTTGGCTATTGTCGTATCCATTTAAAAATATTTATTTTTCATATTTAATTTTTTTACAGTAATTTTTAATCAACGTAACCATTTAAATTTTCTTTTTCTAGTATATCTTTTCTTTTGTATAATTTGTAAAAATTGCACGTAACTCATTAATGCTAACATAATAATAAAAATATTCAATTTTATTAATAGTATTATGTCAGTTATCATATTAATAACAATGGTCATAAGTTAGATTTTATAAATTAGATAAATAATAAAGTGGATTAAAAATGAAATGTAGATAGTTAAATAGGCAAAAATTAGTTACAGAGAGTTAAATCGCAAAAACGAACATTTTTAGATAATTAAATATTACTTAAGAAAAAAAAAATTATATAGATTCAATTTATATATTATATTATTTATAGACCACTTTAATTATATAAGTATATATAGTTTATTATTTTAATTTTATTAATTAATATGAATAAATAAAATGATATAGTAAGAATTTCCTTATTTGGGAATATTAATACCTCTCTCCTTGGTTTTATGGTAATTTTGTAGTATTTATTGAATAAACTTATTTAAAAAATTTTAGTTCCACTCATTATTGGGTGTGATTAACATTATTCTTATGTTGGGATATTTAATTTGATGAGTCCATTCATGGGATGCAATGGGTGTATAATGTAATGTATTGTGTTTGATTGTGGATAGACATGACATTGTACTTGTTTATTGCTTTAATTTTTGCAAAATTTGAGGTGTGTGCTCTTTCCTTGTCTTAATCTTATCTTGTCAATGTTGCCATTTGCCAATAATGCTTCATTCTTCTTCTCTAATTAGGCTTTGTGTAGTTTGGCAAATCTTTCAAAAATATCTTCCCGGTTTGAGATACATTTATTGAGAGGAAAGTCATTATTTAATACTACTAATAATCTCTTGTTTTTAAATAAAAATTGAGTTCAAAAATATAAGTGTAGTATTATTCGTTATTTTTTTTAGATTCAAATATCAAGCAATAAAAAGAAAAAATAATTTTTAATTCTTCCTTCTTTGTTAATCAATTGTTTGCCATTCATTCAAAAGAAAAATGACTCTTTAATATTACTCTTGATCTTGCTCATATGACTCTTATAATATTTTACTCCTATAATTAATAATTAATTGTTATGCAATATTGCAATTTTTTTCTGAGGGTAAATACTTGGTCTTGGTTATCTTTAAAAAGATATATAATAATGTCATGTTTACTTTAACTGTTAAATGTAACTAATAGCTAGTAACTGATTAATATTGATATTTGATAAAATTAATTGACATGTTACTGTTAGAATGTAAAATTATCAATAAGGATATAATTTATATCGTTCGAAGTATATACTTTTATATGAAGTATAAGTAAATAAAATAATTATTTCATATAATTATATACTATAATTAAAATAATAAAATTTAATTACTTATAAATATAAATTTCAAAAATATATATGTATAATTTATAAATAAATTTAATATTATTTATGCTTAATATATTAAATAACTTATATAGTAATTAGAAATACATTATATATTTTTTCATTTAAAAATAAATAATGTTACTAGTTTAAATATCATTTGTAGTATTTTTATATTTGTAATTATATATAATTCATTGATTGAAAAATTCAATTTGGAGGAAATAAATATTTTGTAATTGATAAAATATATAAGGGTAATATAGTTTAATAGAAAAATAAAATTGAATTAGCTAACAGCTGATGGAAAAATGCTTCAAAATGAAATTTTTTCAAACAGTAGCTGATTGAGGTTAGAATTAGCTATCGACTGTTAATTATAAAGTCTTACCAAACACCTTTATTTAGCTGTTAGAAGTTCAAAAAACTATCATCTATTTCTAATAACTGAATCAAACACCCTTGATCCGATGGGATGTACAAATGATAATAAGACTAAATGATTTTAAATTAATTTTTTTTATAAAGGGTAAAAAAAATATACCGCTATGATTTTTGAATTTTTGAAGTGAATTTGATTTTGGAGAAATATTTAGATGGATTGAGTTTATCATATCATTTATAAACTAATATAAATACATATTCATATATATATATATATATATATGCATACATATTATATTTATTTTATTAATATATAATTGAATTAGTTGATGAATAACACTATCTAAGAATTTCTGGGGTGAATTTCATCCATACTCCTCCAATTATATAATTCGTAACAACTCGGTACCTGAAAAATTATTTGTAACACAAAGGTAATTCAATTTTTATTTTGTAATACAAAAGTACATTAACTTTTATTTTATAACTAATACTTCCGTATTTGAATATTAGTCTCTCTAACATAAGTGTGATATAAAATATTCATATCAAATAAATTTTAATAAAAATAAAATTAGATGTAATATTCACATCAGATAAATTTCAATTTTACTGACTGTATATTACAACTAATTTTATTTTTATTAAAATTTAT
>CATIWF010214176.1:0-11144 GCA_949630135.1 Balakata baccata
ATTATTATTATTATTATTATTATTATTATTTCACTAAACAACTCAATTTAACAATCTACTCACTTAATTCTATTTTAACTAAATAACTACATCAACGAATTTTTACGTATTAATAATTTTAATTGAGCAACTTATTATTTATTTTTTTCGCTCGAAATAATATTTATACTCATTAACCCTAATTAGCAAACGTTACAGGAAGAGCCGAGTTCCCACAAACTCCCCACTTTCTCTCTCCAGCTTCTTCTTCCTTGGTAAATCTCCCAATTTCATGCTTGAATCTTACTCTTGAGTGGTAGATCTTATGTTTTTAGAGCTTAGAACTCATCAAAAGTCATGTGGAAGATGGATTTCAGAGATTTGGGGGTGTATCTAGGGTTTTGAGACCTTGAAAACTCAGTTAAAATGAGTTAAAACGTGTGAAAACCCATTTATATAGACCCTTCATAGCCATGGTCACAACCGTGATACTTTATGGGTCTGGCCGTGAACAATTCTGGACAAAAAGTCCAAAACTCAAACTTCACAGCCGGATTCACGATCCTGAATTTTTGTTCTCAAGGTCATGAATAATTTTTTTCATGGTCATGACAGTTTTTAGCATGATAGTGACACTAGTGGTGAAAGGACATAACTTATTTCTATGATTGAATTTTGTCAAAATTCCACTTCTAAACACATCCAAAACATATATAGAAATCATCTATGGGCATTTGACACATTTAGACTCAAGTTTATACAACTCAAATCATCACCTTTTAGGTTCATAACCAAGCTCACAATACTAAATATGCACACAATTCACATCTAAGAGCACCTATGTCATTTATTCATATATTACAACTAAGCCTTATTTATGGGCATTACAGTTAGACAGTCCAATCAATTCCCACTAATGTAGTCAAGTTATCATTTTTTAATTTAAACATGTGCCAATCATCATATTAAGTGAGATCAATAAATCTACAAATGAATGTTTCACACAATATCACATGTATATAACTTCACATAATAAAACAATTTAAAGCATGCATTTTATTCAATAGCTCAATTCAACATGCTTTTTGTTTCAAATATTCAATATAAAATATACATATAACATATTAGGAGGAAAAACACAAGGTTACTACTAATAATGCCAACATATTTATTTATCACTAATATCAATGCAAATATATAAAATTAATTTTCATGTAAAAATTTTACATTTTTCACACTTTTTAATTTAAAATATACTCTAAAAAATCTAGCAAACTACCCATTAAATAGGAAATTAAATTTTAAGCAATTTAAAAAAAATTGCACAGAAAATGGACATTATACACGCTGCCACGAGCTAGTTGACCTCCATTGACTGCCACATCATCGCCACAAGGGCCAGTTATAGACCGCCGCGTGTTGACTAAGAGCCGTGTCATAGTGACACATGTATGTGTGACGTGCCACACCATGTCAAAATCCCGACAGCGAGGACCAATGACGGGTTGCGACATGTCACAAGTCGCCATGTCATCAAGCCATTCCAGTGCCAACTCACCAAAGTTGCCAGGTCAGACCAATTGCTGACTTCCACATGTTGCGGCAGTGCCATCCAAACTTAATCGTCATTCGACGCGTATCGTCCAAGGTTATTACAAACCTATTTTTGCCATTTTTTTCAAAACTTTTGATGGTGATCTACCGTTTGAGATAAAAAAAAATCCAATTTGACACCATTTTGGTGGCATTTGAGCAACAAATAACATGCTTCCAAGTGAGATCATGCAAAAACATACTTCAGGAAATTGAAGAACAAAAAATACGATCTGAAACTTCAAAAATTCATAGAAATTCAACGAATTACCAAAAAATATGCAAAAATATTTGTTGGAAATCTAGAAAAATACCCACTAAATAGGAAATTAAATTTTAAGCAATTTAAAAAAAAATGCATAGAAAATAGACATTGCGTGTGCTGCCACGCACTGATTGACCTCTATGAACTGCCACATCATCTCCACATGGCCCAACTGTAGACCGCCATGTATCAACCAGGTGCTGTGTGATAGTGACACATGTATGTGCCACGTGCCACGCCATGTCAACATCTCGACAGCGAGGACCAATGACGAGTTGCCACATGTCACAAGCCACCATGTCATCAAGCCATACCAATGCCAACACACCAAAGTTGCCAGGTCAGACCAATTGCTGACTGCCACACGTTGCGGCAGTTCCATCCAAACTTAACCGTTATTCGGCGCCTGTCGTCCAAGCATATTACAAACTTATTTTTGCCATTTTTTCAAAACTTTTGATGTTAATCTACCATTTGAGATCAAAAAATTTCCAATTCGACACCATTTTGGTGGCATTTGAGCAACAAATAACATGCTTTAGAGTGAGAATCATGCAAAAACATACTTCCAGAAATTGAAGAACAAAATATACCATTTGAAACTTCAAAAATTCTTAGAAATTCAACTAAATATAAAAAAATATGCAAAAATATTTGTTGGAAATCTAGAAAAATACCCATTAAATAGGAAATTAAATTTTAAGCAATTCAAAAAAAATTGCATAGAAAATGGACATTGAACGCACCGCCACGCGCCAGTTGACCTCCATTGACTGCCACATCATCACCACATGGGCCAACTATAGACTGCCATATGTTGAACAGGTACCGTGTGGTAGTGAGACATGTATGTGCCATATGCTATGCCATGTCAACATCCCGACAGCAAGGACAAATGGCGAGTTGCCATGTGTCATGAGCAGCCATGTCATCAAGCCACGTCAGTGCCAACTCACCAAACTCGCCAGGTCAAACCAATTGCCGACTGCTACACATTGCAGTAGTTCTATCGAAACTTAACCGTCATTCGGCACGTGTCGTCCTAGGTCGTTACAAACCTATTTTGCCATTTTTTCAAACTTTTGATGGTGATTTACCGTTTGAGATAAAAAAAATTTCCAATTCGACATCATTTTGGTAGCATTTGAACAACAAATAACATGCTTCAGAGTGAGAATCACACAAAAGCATACTTCAAAAAATTGAAGAACAAAAAATACGATCTGAAACTTCAAAAATTCATAGAAATTCAATGAATTATGAAAAAATATGCAAAAATATTCGTTGGAAATCTAGAAAAAAACCAATTAAATAGGAAATTAAATTTTAAACAATTTTTAAAAAATGCATAGTAAAATGGACATTGCACGGGCTACCACGCGTCAATTGACCTCCATTGACTGCCACATGGTCCAACTATAGACTGCCATGTGTTGACTAAGTGTCGTGTGGTAGTGACACATGTATGTGCCACGCCATTTCAACATCCCAATAGCGAGGACTAATGACGGGTTGCCACGTGACACAAGCCACCATGTCATCAGGCCATGTCAGTGCCAACTCACCAAAGTCGCCAGGTCAAACCAATTGCTGACTGCCACCTGTTACGGCAATTCTATCCAAACATAACCATAATTCAATGCCGGTCGTCCAAGGTCATTACAAACCTATTTTTGCCATTTTTTTTCAAAACTTTTGATGTTGATCTACCTTTTGAATTCAAAAAATTTCCAATTCGACACTATTTTGGTGGTATTTGAGCAACAAATAACATGCTTCAGAGAGAGAATCACGCAAAAACTCTTAGAAGAATTTGAAGAACAAAAAATACGATTTGAAACTTCAAAAATTCTTAGAAATTCAATGAATTATCAAAAAAATGCAAAAATATTTGTTGGAAATCTAGAAAAATACCTATTAAACAGGAAATTAAATTTTAAGTAATTTTAAAAAAATTGCACAAAAAATGGACATTGTGCGCTCTACCACGCACCGATTGACCTCTATTGACTACCCCATCATCGTCACATGGGCCAACTATAGACCGGCATGTGTCAACTAGGTGCCATATCGTAGTGACACATGTATGTGCCATGCCATGTCAATATCCCGACAGTGAGGACCAATGACGGGTATCCACGTGTCACAAGTCACCATGTCATCAAGCCACATCAGTGCCAACTCACCAAAGTCGCCAGGTCAGACCAATTGTTGACTGCCCCATGTTGCGGCAGTTCCATCCAAACTTAACCGTCATTCGATGCTTGTCGGCCAAGGACATTAAAAACCTATTTTTGCCTTTTTTTTTTGAAAACTTTTGATGCTAATCTACTATTTGAGTTCGAAAAATTTCCAATTCGACAACATTTTGGTGGCATTTGAGCAACAAATAACATGCTTTAGAGTGAGAATCGCGCAAATACATACTTCTAAAATTTGAAGAACAAAAAATACAATCTGAAACTTAAAAAATTCTTAGAAATTTAATGAATTATCGAAAAATATGGAAAAATATTTGTTGGAAATCTAGAAAAATACCCATTAAATAGGAAATTGAATTTTAAGCAATTTTTTAAAAATTGCGTAGAAAACGGACATTGCATGCGCTACCACACGCCGGTTGACCTCCATTTACTGCCACATCATCGCCACGTGGGCCAACTATAGACCGCTATTTGTTGACCAGGTGCCGTGTGGTAGTGACACATGTATGTGGCACGCCATGTCAACATCTCGACAGTGAAGACTAATGACGGGTTGCAACATGTCACAAGCCGCCATATCATCAAGCCACGTCAGTGCTAACTCACCAAAGTCGTCAAGTCAAACCAATTGTTGACTGCCAGATGTTGCGGTAGTTACATCCAAACTTAACCGTCATTCGGTGCATGTCATCCACAGTCAGTACAAACCTAATTTTTACCATTTTTTTGAAACTTTTAATGCTGATCTATCGTTTGAGATCAAAAAATTTCCAATTCGACACCATTTTGGTGGCATTTGTGAAACAAATAAAATGCTTCAGAGTGACAATCATGCAAAAACATACTTTAGGAAATTGAAGAACAAAAAATATGATATGAAACTTCAAAAATTCATAGAAATTCAATGAATTATAAAAAAAATATGCAAAAATATTCGTTGGAAATCTAGAAAAATACTCATTAAATAGGAAATTAAATTTTAACCAATTTAAAAAAATTGCAGAATGGACATTGCACGCGCTGCCATGACGGTTGACCTCTATTGACTGTCATATCATCGCCACATGGGCCAACTATAGACTGCCATGTGTTGACTAAGTGCCATATGGTAGTGACACATATATGTGCCACGCCATGTCAACATCTCGACAGTGAGGACCAATGATAGGTTGCCTTGTGTCATAAGCCGCCATGTCATCAAGCCATTTCAGTGCCAACTCACCAAAGTTGCCAGGACAAACCAATTGCTGACTGCCACCTGTTGTGGCAGTTCCATCCAAACTTAACCATCATTCGGCGCTGGATGTCCAAGGTCATTACAAACCTACTTTTGCCATTTTTTCAAAATTTTTGATGTTGATCTATCGTTTGAGTTCAAAAAATTCCAATTCAACACTATTTTGGTAGGCATTTGAACAACAAATATCATGCTTCAGAGAGAAAATCACGTAAAAACATACTTCAAGAAATTGAAGAACAAAAAATACGATCTGAAACTTCAAAAATTCATAGAAATTCAATGAATTATTAAAGAAATGCAAAAATATTCATTGGAAATCTAGAAAAATACATATTAAATAGGAAATTAAATTTTAAGCAATTTGAAAAAAATTGCACAGAAAATGGACATTGCACGCGCTGCCACGCGCTAGTTGACCTCTATTGATTGCCACATTATCGCCACCTGAGCCAACTATAGACCACCATGTGTTGACCAGGTGTAGTGTCGTAGTGACACATGTATGTGCCATGCCATGTCAACATCTCGACAGCGAGGACCAATGACGAGTTGCCACGTGTCATAAGCCGCCATGTCATCAAGCCACGTCAGTGCCAACTCACCAAAATCGCCATGTCAGACCAATTGTTGACTGCCACATGTTGCGGCAGTTCCATCCTAACATAATCGTCATTGGGTGCCTGTCGTCCACGGTCATTACTATCCTGTTTTTGCCATTTTTTCGACACTTTTGATGTTGATCTACCGTTTGAGATGAAAAAATTTCCAATTCGACACCATTTTAGTGGCATTTGAGAAACAAATAACTTTCTTCTGAGTGAGAATCACGCAAAAAACTTACTTTAAGAATTTGAAGAACAAAAAATACGATCTGAACCTTTAAAAATTCATAAAAATTCAATTAATTATTGAAAAATATGCAAAAATATTCATTGGAAATCTAGAAAAATACACATTAAATAGGAAATTAAATTTAAAGCAATTTAAAAAAAATGGAGAGAAAATGGACATTGCATGTGCATGCCACGCGCCGATTGACCTCCATTGACTGCCATATCATCGCCACATGGCCCAACTATAGACTGCCATGTGTCGACCAGGTGCCGTGTGGTAATGACACATGTATGTGCCACGTGCCATGCCATGTCAACATCCCGACAGCGAGGACCAATGAACATGTTGCCACATGTCACAAGCCGCTATGTCATCAAGACACGTTAGTGCTAACTCGCCAAAGTCGCTAGGTCAGACCAATTGCCAACTGCCACATGTTACGACAGTTCCATCCAAACTTAACCGTCATCCGGCGCCTGTGGTCCAAGGTCATTACAAACCTATTTGTGCCATTTTTTTGAAACTTCTGATGATGATCTAGCACTTGAGATCAAAAAATTTCCAATTCGACACCATTTTGGTGGCATTTGAACAATAAATAACATGCTTCCGAGTGAAAATCACGCAAAAACATACTTCAAGAAATTGAAGAACAAAAAATATGATATGAAACATCAAAAATTCATAGAAATTCAATGAATTATCAAAAGATATGCAAAACTATTCGTTGGAAATCTAGAAAAATACGCATTAAATAAGAAATTAAATTTTAAGCAATTTGAAAAAAAATTGCACAGAAACTGGACATTGCACGCGCTGCCATGTGCCGGTTGACCTCTATTGACTGCCACATCATTGCCACATGGGCCTACTATAGACCGCCATATGTCAACCAGGTGTCGTGTGGTAGTGACACTTGTATGTCCCACGCCATGTATACATCTCGACAGCGAGGACCAATGATAGGTTCCACGTGTCACAAGCCGCCATATCATCAAGCCACGTCAATGCCAACTCACCAAAGTCGCCAGGTCAGACCAATTGCTGATTTCCACATGTTATGGCAGTTCCATCCAAACTTAACCGTCATTCGGTGCCTATCGTCCACGGTCATTACAAACCTATTTTTGCCATTTTTTCGAAACTTTTCATGTTGATCTACCCTTTGAGATAAAAAAAAAAAATTCCAATTTGACACCATTTTGGTGGCATTTGAGCAACAAATAACATGCTTCTGATGAGAATCACCCAAAAACATACTTCAAGAAATTGAAGAATAAAAAATACGATCTAAAACTTCAAAAATTCATAGAAATTCAATGAATTATCAAAAAATATGCAAAAATATTCATTGGAAATCTAGAAAAATACCCATTAAATAGGAAATTAAATTTTAAGCAATTTTAAAAAAACTGCTTACAAAATGGACATTGCACACACTGCCACGCACATTTTGACCTCCATTGACTGCCACATCATTGCCACATGGCCCAACTATAAACCGCCATGTGTCAACTAGGTGTCGTGTGGTAGTGACATATGTATGTGCCATGTGCCACGCCATGTTAACATCCCGACAGCGCGGACCAATGACAGGTTGGCACATGTAAAAAGCCACCATGCTATCAAATCATGCAAGTGCCAACTCACCAAAGTCGCCAAGTCAAACCAATTGCTGACTGCCCCATGTTGCGGCAGTTCCATCAAAACTTAACCGTCATTTGGGGCCTGTCGTCCAAGGACATTACATAACTATTTTTGCCATTTTTTCGAAACTTTTGATGTTATTCTACCATTTGAGTTCAAAAAATTTCCAATTCGGCACCATTTTGGTTGCATCTGAGCAACAAATAACATAGTTTAGAGTGAGAATCGTGCAAAAACGTACTTCCAGAAACTGAAGAACTAAAAATACGATCTGAAACTTCAAAAATTCTTAGAAATTCAATCAATTATCAAAAAATATGCAAAAATATTCGTTGGAAATCTAGAAAAATACCCATTAAATAGGAAATTAAATTTTAAGCAATTTGAAAAAAATTGCACAAAAACTGGACATTGCACGCACTACCACGTGTCGGTTGACCTCCATTGACTACCACATCATCGCCACATGGGCCAACTATGGACCGCCATGTGTCGACCAAGTGCCGTGTGGTAGTGACACATGTATGTGGCATGCCATGTCAACATCTCGACAGCTATAACCATTGACGGGTTCCCATGTGTCACAAGCTGCCATGTCATCAAGCCACGTCAGTGCCAACTCACCAAAGTCTCTAGGTCAGATCAATTGCTAACTAACACATGTTGCGGCAGTTCCATCCAAACTTAATTGTCATTCGGCGCCTATCTTCCACGGTCATTGCAAACCTATTTTTGCCATTTTTTCAAAACTTTTGATGTTGATCTACTATTTGAGATCAAAAAATTTCCAATTTGACACCATTTTGGTGGCATTTGAGAAACAAATAACTTGCTTTTGAGTGAGAATCATGCAAAAACATACTTCAAGAAATTGAAGAACAAAAAATACGATCTAAAACTTCAAAAATTAGTAGAAATTCAATGAATTATAAAAAAATATGCAAAAATATTCGTTGGAGATCTAGAAAAATACCCATTAAAAAGGAAATTAAATTTTAAGCAATTTGAAAAAAATTGCACAGAAAATGGACATTTCACAAGCTGCGACGCGTCGGTTGACTTCCATTGACTACCACATCATCACCACATGGGCCAACTATAGATCGCCATGTGTCGACCAGATCCCGTGTGGTAGTGACACTTGTATGTGCCACGTCATGTCAACATCTCGACAGTGAGGACCAAAGACGGGTTGCCACATGTCACAAGCTACCATGTCATTAAGCCATGTCAGTCCCAACTTACCAAAGTCGACAGGTCAGACTAATTGCTGACTGCCGCATGTTGCAGCAGTTCCATCCAAACTTAACCGTCATTCGGCGCCTGTCGTTCATTGTTATTACAAACCTATTTTTGCAATTTTTTTGAAACTTTTGATCTTAATCTACCTTTTGAGATAAAAAAATTTCCAATTCGATACCATTTTGGTGGCATTTGAGCAACAAATAACATGCTTCCTAGTGAGAATCAAGCAAAAACATACTTCAAGAAATTGAAGAACAAAAAATATGATCTAAAACTTCAAAAATTCATAGAAATTCAATGAATTATCAAAAAATATGCAAAAATATTCGTTGGAAATCTAGAAAAATACCTATTAAATAGGAAATTAAATTTTAAGCAATTTGAAAAAAATTGCATAGAAAATGGACATTGCATGCACTACCACACACCGATTAACCTCCATTGACTACCACATCATTGCCAGATGGCCCAACTATAGACTGCCATGTGTCGACCAGGTGCCGTGTGGTAGTGTCACATGTATGTGCCATTTACCATGCCATGTCAACATCCCTACAACGAGGGCCAATAACGGGTTGCTACGTGTCTGTCATCAAGACACATCAGTGCTAACTCACCAAAGTCGCCACGTCAAACCAATTGCTGACTGCCAGATGTTGCGGCAGTTCCATCCAAACTAAACTGTCATTCTGCACCTGTCATCCAAGATCATTACAAACCTATTTATGCCATTTTTTGAAACTTTTGATGTTGATCTACCGCTTGAGATAAAAAATTTTTGCAATTCGACACCATTTTGGTGGCATTTGAGCAACAAATAACATGCTTCCGTGTGAGAATCACGCAAAAACATGCTTCAAGAAATTGAAAAACAAAAAATACGATCTGAAACTTCAAAAATTCATAGAAATTTAATGAATTATCGAAAAATATGCAAAAATATTCGTTGGAAATCTAGAAAAATACCCATTAAATAGGAGATTAAATTTTAAGCAATTTGAAAAAAATTGCATAGAAAATGGACATTCTACGAGCTGCCACGCGCTGGTTGACCTCCATTGACTACCATATCATCGCCACATGTCCCAACTATAGACCGTTATGTGTCGACCAGGTGCCGTGTGGTAGTGACACATGTATGTGCCATGCCATGTCAACATCTCGATAGCGATGATCAATGACGGGTTGCCACGTGTCACAAGCCACCATGTCATCAAGCCACGTCAGTGCCAACTCACCAAAGTCTCTAGGTCAGACCAATTACTGACTGTCCCATGTTGTGGTAATTCCATCCAAACTTAACCGTCATTCGGCGCCTATCGTCCACGGTCATTACAAACCTTTTTCTACCATTTTTTCGAAAGTTTTGATGTTGATCAACTGTTTGAGATCAAAAAATTTCCAATTTGACACCATTTTGGGGGCATTTGAGCAACAAATAACATGCTTCCAATTGAGAATCACACAAAAACATACTTCAAGAAATTGAAGAACAAAAAATATGATCTAAAACTTCAAAAATTCATAGAAATTCAATGAATTATCAAAATATATGCAAAAATATTCGTTGGAAATTTAGAAAAATATCAATTAACTAGGAAATTAAATTTTAAGCAATTTTTAAAATATTGCATAGAAAATGGACATTGCATGCACTACCATGCACCAGTTGACCTCTATTGATTGCCACATCATCGCCACATAGCCCAACTGTAAACCGCCATGTGTCGACCAGGTGCTGTGTGGTAGTGACATATGTGTGTGCTACATGCCACGCCATGTCAACATCCCGACAGCGAGGACCAATGATAGGTTGGCACGTGTCACAAGCCGCCATGCTATCAGACCACATAAGTGCCAACGTACCAAAGTCGCCAAGTCAAACTAATTGCAAACTGCCCCATATTGCAGCAGTTCCATCCAAACTTAACCATCATTCGGCGCCTGTCATCCAAGGACATTACAAATGTATTTTTGCCATTTTTTGAAACTTTTGATGTAACACCTTATACCTATGGATATCACTTATACTTATATCATGTTGTCGTATATTGCATATAATGGAACATACTCCTGTTTATAATGAGGGATTTTTTTTTTTTTTGAATCATATAACACTATCACTTTGCAACATTTG